>BRZM01000022.1:10879162-11068154 GCA_033238685.1 Lates japonicus | reverse complement strand
AATGGTCATGACTGTAATCTGAACAAACATTCTATCATCTTCCCCAGCTCTGTCAGGGACCACACAGACATGGCCAAGATGGCTATTGATTGAGGAACAAGGGGGTTGTCATGAAAAGAGCCGCTTCCTGGCTGGCTAGATGCAATCATGGGCACTATCTGATAGCGCCAGAGGAAATTGGATGAGGTGAGAGCCGTTAGCTGCCAGTGATGGGAAAGATGACTCCTTTGTCACTGTGTCAGTCAATTCCCTACTCTCACCTGAGAGACCAATCAATAACACAAGGAGAGAGAGATTTTCTCTCATCTCTAGGCTTCTGTATGCTGTAGGCTGCTGTCAGTTATGTGCTGTAAAACACCCTCTCCTTCATAGGAATGTGATATGGCATTTTATATAGTATACATAAATATGTCAAGGATGTGGTTAAATGTGATGTATTTCTGTAGATATAGATGTACACTTATAATAAATTGTTATATGTTAGAAATTAACTATTCGGTGTAAAATTAACAAGTGATAGTAATAGTGATAGTGAAGTAAAAATTTTATACAGTGTATACATACAAGATTACATCTGAGAAAGTCTTTGGATGCCTTGGATTTTGGTGCCAGTAGTAATAAATTTTGTCTTATCTTTACTGTTTGCAAGTGGTGCGACTGCTCCCATTAGCGATGGCATCATTAGTTGTGCAATTATAGTGCATAAGACCCAGTGAGACTCATAACTATCAGTTGCTGTTAGGCATGTAGTATTACATCAGGCAAGGAGTACATCTAGCATGATGTAAGCGTATAAATAGACACTCACTGAATGATTCATAACTGCGATACAGGGCATCATGAGCTTTAACATATTCCGTGCACAAAATGGCCATGCTAGTCCTGCGTAAGATGATGCTAAACTGCTCTTTTTTTTTCTTCTACCCCCCTCTCACTCCTGCCACCCCCCACTCCCCCCCCACTCCTAAAGTTCCCTGATACCTGTGAGGAGTCCTCTTCCCCATTCGTCTTCATCTGCACCAACCCCCAGGAGCTGCTGGTGAAATTCCCCATGAAAGGGAAGCACAAGATCTGTAAGTCCTACTTCTTTTATGTCAGGGGAAGTGGAGTGGATGAAATTAGCCCAGGCCGGCTAAAGGATTTTTATTATTTATTTATTTTCCATCAGCTCTCTCCTCTGTGTTTGTATGCTCACATGCATACATAAATGGACATGTAAAAGAGCGATAATTCTAGGTACAGTTCCTGGTTACTATATTTTCATTTATAAAACAGAATTACACACACACACACAAATGCATAAAGCATGCTCCCACATGCACATATACAGAATCTCTCTGAGAGCCATCTGTAAAGACAGGATTTTGCTGTCAGGTTGCCTGGGGGACAAGCCGGGCCTGGATGTGCAGTGTTGTTGCTGTATTGTGTGATTTATAATAGGACTCAAACACGTTTTCCCTCTGCTGCCATAGCTGCTGCTGCAAAATGATGTACCTGCAAGCTCTTTTGTTAATATTTCAAAACCCTCTAAAGACTTGAGAGGATTGTTTATGCAGCTGTGCCTCTTTCAGATCTTTCCCGATCGATTGAGGGAGGCTTTTTGAGAGGCTCAAGGTAGAATGTAGCAGGAGATGTGCCCTTTTTTATTTTTTTATTTTACTAAAATGAATATGATGGCTTTGTGGTCATTTTTATTAAAATGAGAAACAGCTGAGAAGGTTTTAGAGGTTTAGCACAGATCTGAACTTAAAAATGAAATGGAGTGCGTGTTAAATGGGATGTCAGCAGGTCTTGAAAAATATGTTGTTTGATCACTGATGAAGACACAAACACAAAACCTGGACCAGCAGCCCCGGCCTGCCTAAACCAAAGCATCGCCATGAGAAGGCCTAGTTAAGTCAATATAGGCAGAGACCATTAACAGTTCACACAAAGGTTGGTCTGTTAAAGTCTTCAGCTCTGCTTTAGAAGAAACTGTCTCACTTTCCTTTAATGCATCTGAAGTGAAAAATCAGGCTACTCATGTACACTTGTACTTTTGTTTTCATTTTCTCTTTTAAGTAGCCTTAAATTGTTGATACACTTCATTTGGTCTTGAGGAAAAGACTGAACTTGATAAGGCACGCTGACACAATTTTATAGGTTTGCTGTTGTAAGCACAGATTGCTGTGGGGAACCTACATTATTAACAATTGGTCGGTAGATAAATATGGTTTTGCTTGTAGAAAACTGTTGCCCATTAGTAGACTTTATTCATTTTTACAGCACCAGCAGCTTGATTCATTTTCACTTAAAATTTCCAAATCTCCAAAGGGACAAACTGGTGATGTCACCCAAACACTGAACTTGGCAGATTTGTTTTCTGAAAAAAATGATCAAACAGCCAAATGCTGTCTCAGACGAAAGAGAAACGCTTAAGAAAGCCTTTTCTCTATTGTTTTGTTTTGATGACATAACATTTCTACTGTCCATACCAAAATCCTGCCAGCAGTAATTTGAAGTAGGTTACCTTTATTCTGAATATGTGACATTTTGCATGTCTTTACCTGTTGACAGCTGTAACAGCACTGTACTGTACCCTGTCATCCTTATTGTCCTATCTGCCCTACAGCTTTGTTCCAGCTTTGGCTTTCACATGTGTAATTTGATCATCAATAACACCACTAATATTCTGATGATTGTTTAGTAATGCAGCTGGGAGATAACAATCAAAATGTCAACATATTGTAACTATTTCACAAAGCATTGATATACCTCCCAAAATGGACACAGACATTAGTCAGTTCTGTACATACAACACTGGGTGTAGGACAGTATGTAATTCAAGAACTTGTGAAATATGTGTGATATTAGGCTCCCATCACATAAATCACATCAAATTAAAAAGTATTTCAGGATATCACAAATTTGCGAAATAGTGCATTCATGCAAGTTATTTACCCTTCTCCTAATAAAAAAGGCTTCACACCTGTGATGTGTTGAGCTGTTGGAGTGATTAACATGTCCCATTACATAATGTCTTCATCCTGTGCATGTAAACAGTTTCATGCTCTAATGTGGAAGCCATTGATCATAACATGCTCCCGGCTCTACACGTTAGCCCAGTATTTGGATTGGTTATCCTGATCCACTGGACCTCCAAAGTCCAGCCTGATTTATTCACCAGCCAGCTTTTCACTATCTCACTCTCTTGCTCTCTCACCCCCTCTTCCACCTCAATTCCCACTGCATCTCACGGGTCAAGGCATTGCCGCTCATCTTACTCAGGGGGGCTTAGCACAAGTATTTTTTGCTCCCGCAGCAGCTTACATTGACAAGATCCGCTTGTCACTGGCATTGCCAGCCATCTCATGCCTCATCAGAATGAGCAAGAGAAGGATGCAGTTCTCTGCCTTTCTATTCCTTTCAGCAGACTCAGTTATTTAATGCATGATGGAGGCAATGGTAGATTTTTCATCAGTGTCTTAATTTGATAGACAGTTGCTAGTAAGTTAGCTTGTAGCTGACAGCAATGAGCTTTGATATTACAAAATATCAGGCTATGATTTCAATTATTTAAAAAAAATTTGCCCACAGAGGCAAAGCTGCCAGGGTATCCCTTTTGTGACCACCTCTCATCTGTTAGCTTGAATTTTAACTTTGTGTTATTGGTTATTTACCTCCCCATTAGCTGTTACCTTAGCAACAGCTACTTCTCCTGGGGTCCATTTTAAAATATACAGGCAATTCAAACGCTTACATGTAACTGCTATAATCCCCATCCATTAAGACAATATTACACCAAACACACTGTCATTAGGAGAAACCAAACACAGTAAATGACCAAACACAGTAAAATGACATTAAAACCAAACATATGATATGTAAAACACTAACTCAAACACTAATCTGTTATTTTGCCAACCAGTGATGAAAAGTATCTTGGTCTAATTGCTTTGCTAGAGGTTTGTTTTTCTTCCACTGCCACTTTTTCCACTTTGACTTCTAAATATATAAATGGGAATTGTTTTGATTTGTCTGACTGACAAGACAAACTAATAAGCTGAAAGTTGCATGATGCTGCAGTCTAGCATGGTGCTTCTTGTCAGATCACCAGTACTAGCTAAAGTTTTGCTTTACCAGCAGTCTAGTAATATTGTAAATTACATCTGGAAGGTTGAAAGGATGGAAATTATTGGATGCATTTGGCGACTATCAAATAATGTGATGCTGCCTCTCTTTCCAGCCAGTTTTACAGTTGGCTTTGTAAGATAATATGTTAGGTGCTGCTAGATGCAAACTCAGGTTGATCAGTTATTACCCTGTGGAGGAGTCTGTGGCATTTAAAATGGCATACAGCCAAGGCTCACTCCCTGTAATAAGGGATGTGCATTATGGTTTACGGTCACATCCTGTGAACATTTCTGTCTGTGTGTGTGTGTGTGTGTGTGTGTGTGCGTGCGCACAGGCTTCTGTGTATGCTGAAGGTCAGTCTGGGTGTTGAAAGCTATTTGGCTCTCTGACATGGACCCGAATTTCCTTTTTCTCTTCCTTACAGCGATCCTTCACTTCCCCTATGTTTTTAATAGCCTGACATTCTCTGTGTGATGTGGCGGCTGTGTACACACAGATAGAAAACTGAAACACAAACAATATACCACTAAGACATTTTCTTCATGTAGTGTATATTTGCTCTAATACAAAATGTCAAACCAAGCCTGCTCTTCACCCTATAATAACATTTTTATTTTTTTTAATGAGTAGTTTTATCTTCTCAGCTTTGTTTTTAGTAAAAGTGCCAGAATGACTGGACCTTGTCAAAAAGAACAGATTTTCATCATGGAGAGGTTGGTCTTCCTTGGTCAGAGAAAAAACTGAACTGATATTAAAATGAAATAGTATCTTACAGCATGCAGGGGATCCATGACTGAAATTTCACATGTCAGCCACCAATCATATTTAATTTTACAACTAGAATCTGGACAACTCTGAACAATATCTTGTGATCTGAGCTCAGACCACTGTAATCAGTTATTAGTTGAAAGTGTGATGGCGGCTCTTTTCACTTTAAGGTAGGAAATTTGTTCCTGTTCCATCCCCTTTGTCATATGAAAGGATTTTTTTTTACCTGGCTTTATGAGGGGGCTTCAAAAAGTTAGTGGAAAAAGTACATAGCTAAAAATCACATGCAGGGATTTCGATCTTAATGCACCTGTACGTCCTCGTACTAACTTGTCATAACATGTTCTAACATGAACCCTTAAATGCATGTTGCAACGCAAAAATAAACATCATAACTTAAACCATTTATTCCAACTGTCTTTTTTACACAAACTTTTTGAAGTTTGAACTTTTCCACATGTTTTTGGGTGTAAATGAGTGATAGGGACAAAAATCTTTGGAATCAGTGCAGGAATGGCATTCCTGTAGGCAATAACACAAACTAACTAACTGGTTGAGGCAGCTGTATTCCAGTAACTTCCATGTTCTGCTCAGTAAAATGACTGTTTTTGTCAATGGAGTCTGGTAGTGATATATAGCAATGTTTCTGGTTAAACAAAAATGATTTTACTCTTTAATAAAAAGGTCTATCTCTGTAGGAATCCCATCCATAATGTTGTCAGAAACCTATAATTACAATCCAAGTGGCAAAAACAAGCACTTTAGTGGATGTGCTTCGACATAGAACATTGTCCATTGGATGCAGGTTCAAAAATCTTCTTTTAAACTGAACATAGCCAGAGATGCGTGTGTTCCTGACACAAGAAAGTACATTTCTATATATGTCTGAATGTATGTAGGCTTAACTTTAGATTCTTCCAAGTTTGAAGGCAGAACTTTGAATCACTGTCCGTCTCAACTTAAATTGGTAGACATCATGCTGGGACTGTTGTTGCTGAACGAGCTTCAAGCTGCGACTTGCCGTTGAGTTATTTTTACCCTTCCTATTATGAATCTTCCGAAGTATTAAAACCCTATTGCTTCAAAGCATGAAGAGTGCATACCCAGAGTAATGTTCCATGACTGAATCAAATGACTTTAAGCCTTGTTTAAAGAGTGCTTGACTGGCAAAAAAAAACATACAAATCTCTTGTACAAGCACTCCTATTAAACTGACAGGCTTTAAAAGTAATGCCAAGTGATATGACTGAAAATGTTATCACGATAAAAAGTTCTGTAGTGTGTATTTATTCATAGAGGTTTATCCACTGGTAAGCAATACATTTTCATGAGTTACGCATATAAATTTATCTCTGTAGTACTACAGAAAGTGCTGAAGGAAAAGAAGAGATTGTCACCCATCATAAAAACAAAACGGTCATCCAGCATCCTTTAATATCATTTAAAGAGGAAACAGCCGTTCCCAGCTCTTCACTCTGTTGGGTGCTGAAAATATAACTCTTGTGATATCACGTAAGAATTCAGTGAGTGCTTTGTGAATATTGGCTCATCTTTCTCTATAAAGATTAGTCACACTAATGGCTTTCCAGCAGATACAGAGAGAGTTCTTTTTTGCCGAGGTTTGATCCAGCTACAGGGAAGGAAGTCATGGATATAATTGCCAAGATGAGAAATTCAGTTTCAGCAGTAGGTCATGATGAGATCTTTTTTATCTCTTGTAGCATAAGTCATTGACATATACAATCTCAAAATTACTGGAGACTTGAGGCGTTTCAAAGGACCTCAAGGTCGACAAAGTAGTTCTCCTGTCTTAAGCCTGAAGCACTAAATTTATCTTCTTCCATTTCTTCTTTAATAGCCATTCCAACAGTTATCAATAACAAAGACCATTTGAAATATTCCTTCACACCTCACCCTCATACCCACACCAGGTTTTAACAATGTATATTGTGATGTTTTATAATCCAAACTATTTTGCTCTTACAATGTCACATTTTTGGAAACTGTTGTACAGCACATAGTTATGTGTTGAGTGTTAAGCATGAATGGAAATATGTACTCCTGAAATGTTCGATAAAATTAGTTATCATTTTTTTATTTGGGTTGCATTATCCATGCACTGATATATAAAAGGGAGCAACAACTCTCAACTCAACACTGTGCTTGATTTAGTTTTCAGAATTAAAAACTAACTGCATTCATACTGTCAGTACTACATTTAATGGCTATTAGGTAATTAAACTTAGATAGAAATATGTTTGTAAGTATAACTGCTGAGTTTTTGCTGCTGAAATTTTATAGCATGGTGTTTGTTTTATCAGTTTGAAACAAAACCAATAACTTTCCAATGTAGCTGAAAACTACAGGTAAGCAGGCAGTTCAACCAACGCGCAGCATAAACGTCAGTTAAAATTATACTTAAAGGTTACCAAGCAGATCTATAATGTAATGTAGTTCAAAGTCATGAAGAATTGAAATCGGGAATCTTTGTCAGTTTTCCTGGGAAGCTCCACTGGATATTGACATGTGATTATGAACATTTTTTTTCATGTACTAATTTTCCAGGTTTCTCATAAAAACTAATATATAACGAGCAGGTACTTAATAACTGTAGCAATAAATGCTTTCTCCATTTCCCTTATAATTATCGCCAAATTGCGAGGGCCTTTCTTGGAAATTGTAATTTACAACTAAATACCAGCTAATCTTAAGGCAATTATGAGGGAGGTTTCCAGGAAATTAGTTGGACACAGTACATATTAAATAAAGCATTAACAAGAAACACTACATAGAGAAGTTGTTAGAGAATGCACATACACTGAATGCCTGCCATGAATAGTATCTCTTAAGATTATACCGTTAACCACTATTCTACTGCTCATATTGAGTTTGTTTAATTATCTCATCACTCTGTTCTCTGATGGGTAGTGGAAGACACTAGGACTGCAGTGTAAAGTATATGTAACACTAACCCACCGAAACACATACAATACAGCAGCAACACATTAGTTATATTATTCACTAGTAGCTACTGCATGCTTGTCTCACCATTTGTCTCCATGTGCTCTGTTTAAAAAATACAGACCACTGAAATCCAGCACAATACATATTAAGTACACTTTTGGGACTCGCTTCAGGCAAAGAAATCTATATTTACTTGTTCCTGTGTAACAGCCACGTGCCAAGGGACTAGTGAGTATACAGTACATTACAAATAAGTGATTCTCTTTATTTAGTTGTTGTGCATTCAACATCATATCCCTTGTACACATTGCACTTCCAGTTCTCTTTACAATGTCATTTGCATTCTCCACGCATACATTATGGAGCTGTTGCAATATGTATGGCTTTTATCCCTCAGGTTTGTCGTACATATGGAACAAACACAATATATTCCCAGTGAAAATATTGTAGTTGAATGTTGTTCTATTAACCATCAGCTGCACCGTTACCTTGTTATTACCTCTTTGTTTTATGTGTGAAATCACAGCACTATGGGACTGCAAATAGAGAGAGCCAATTACCTAACAAATGTCCACCTTCTCTCCTGAGGTGGTCATGGTTTTTTTTTCTCCTTTATTTCTCCCCTACGCTCTTCCTCTGTCATCCACTGCTGGGAGACAGAAAGAGGTTAGAGCGGCGGAAGTCCTGTTTTGGTTATTTATTCATGGATTTTCCATTTAATATTCATGCCCTTTTCAGGACTATCTGGGTGCAGAGGAGAATTTGCTGCCTCGGAGGCAGCCAGGGCCAAAAATCAGGTTTCAGCTCGAATGAGCCCGGCGGATGAAGGGGAGAGAGAGGGAGAGCGAGCGAGAGATAGATAGAGAGGAATGAGAGAGCAGGGTTTCATGTGTTCTCTAGTAAATGAGAGGCAGGCCTTGAAGGTGACAGGCTGTGTTTATTACTGATCTGTCAGCCGGTTAATGGGGAAAGGAGAAGAGAAGAGAGAGGAGAGAGCTGAGCTGCTGAGCAGAGACCAGAGTACACAGGCATGGGAGCTACAGAGAGCCCCAAGCAATAAACTTTGCCATACTAGATCTGCTTGTCCTTACAGATTCAGTGACAACACTCCTGCATACTGAATTACATTCACTGGCAACTAAATTAGGGCGTGTAAAAAAAAAAAAAGAAAAAGAAAATATTTTCCTTTTTTTATTGTCACGAAGTTGGTATTTTTCAATGAACAGACATTAACATAAAGGTTTAAGACTGAGACATATTGTTAACATTCTGTATTTTCTTAATCCCAAAGTATACATTCCATATCCATGTGACGGCATGAATTTCTTCATCTGCCCATGTCTACAAGGGTCTGTGCAGCCCATCCCAGCACAGTTCAAAATTTATGACTGTGCGGACTGTACACACAGAAAATGTGAGAACACATCCATGTATGCAGACACCAAATTTCTTATATGAAGCTAAGACATGTTTCTCTGGGATGCATTGAGGAGATTGTGCACAGGAGACATTCAGAGTTGTTTCCCTGGCTGTTTCTGTTACATACAACTTGTTAAACGTTTACACATTTTTTCATGTGTTGTTTTAAACCCGCCTCCTGACAGGACTCAACAGAGCCAATCAGCTTGTTTGAAGGTCTGCATGACACCTCGTTGAGACTTGGGAGGTGTACACTTTGGCTTTCTGCAAGCCTTTGCCACCTACACTTACCTATAACACACATGCTCACACACACTTATACGCGACAATTCTGAAAAGTATTGTTTTTTTCTGAGCAGATAAGGTATCAGGTGCCTATCCAGGCTTTAAACATTGCAAGCTGCACATTTAGACTGAACATTTTTTTTTGCCATATCCTCATATTTGTCTTGCCACACTTAAGTGAATAAGAAAAATCTGTCACAAGTTCTCTATATCCCATGATAATTATTAACAATATCAACATTTTATATTATGAAATAATAAATACCTATTTTAAAGAGTATGGTCTAGACCTGCTCTATATGAAAAGTGCCTTGAGATGACTTTTGTTGTGATATGGCGCTATATAAATAAAATTGAATTGAATTGAATTGAATTGAAAATAACATTTCCAGAATTGTGTAGCCTTGGCAAAGACATGCTTTACCTGAGAGCTTTGTGGTATTTGACTGCACTTGAGCTCAGAGGTTTTTATCAGCTGCCTTTGGTAATGAACCTCTTGGATTTCCGTCTCACTAAAGGGTGAAAAGGCTGTGTAAAGAAATTGCTCTTTGTTGTAGCAATGTATTTGTCTTTCCTTATCTTAACCAAGCGTTAGTGCCCTTATCAGTCTCCATTACAAAACCCATATCAATCAGCATTTGATGTGCCACTGTTTTCTTCTGTGTCACGTTTACTGCATGACTGGCGTACTTTCTGCATGAAACATGCATTTTTTATTTAGTCATTGTTTCATGTAATGTAATGACCATTTTGATATGTAAAATATTAAATGAACAGAGCTTTATATGTACACTTAATGTACACATATGGCTCTGGTTGAAAAAGCTCATGTCTGTTGCTGTGTGATGAAGGCAAATATATATATATGAAATATATTATGTGTGTGAGAAGTTTACTGTGTCCTTTGTTCAGATATACTGTAGATGTTGCTGTATTGTTGCACAACCCAGTTTTTATGATGATGCCTGAGGGGCTTACACTCCTAAGGTTAAAATTGATTTAGTCTAAGGAAATATAACATGGATGAAAGTGTAGCAAGCAGAGGGATGCCTGTTTCATGTGCTCAGCACAGTGGATTTCAAAACGTCGGTTCTGCAACCAAATTATTTCCGCTTTACAAGTGATCTACGCTTTTTTGATCCCCAGGAAAAATAAAGTGCAAACCTTTTCACATGCAGGCTATCATCAGTAGTTTTCATTCTTACCCGAAGCTTGTATAGAAAACAGCTAATCAATGTTCAGCAGCAAATGCACCACGGGTTCTTCTATGGTCTCACACTATATTTATACAGGTCATTGTACATGAATGGAGACACACAAGGTGCATAAACTGCACTTCCTGGCTTCAGTTCATCACAGGGCTTCTACAGCTCGAATTCATATTTACATGGTGTTTACACAAGTGCAAATAGAAATGTGTGATACAAAGACAGATTTTTGGCCTTGTCCCTTTTCTGACTGGACCTATGTGTTGTGTGCCTTCAATTTTCTGTTTCCTTTCCCTTTTGTTTTCTCTGTTTTGTCTGTCTTTTCTCTCCCTTTGCCTTTGTCTCAGCCCTAAGCCTGTCAGAGTAATCAATCTGGGTCAGCACTGAGAAGGGGGATGCAGACAGATGTGCTTTGCAATGTGATCGATGTCCTTGATTAGTGAGAGATTACTCCTGTCTGTGTGTGTGTGTGTGGTTGTGTGTTTGTGTGTGTGTGTGTGTGTGTTTGACTGATCAGAAGAGGTCTGCTAGTTAGCATGAATGCAGTTAGCCTGCTGCTTTGATTTTGTTAATTTGTCAGGTTAGGAATTGAGGATCAATAGGTGGATTATTTGCACAGTTCAAGTAGCTGACGGAGGTGAGGATGTTAAACTAGACACGGCCAATGAGTCACTTAAGGTAGTTAAAAAGTGTCAGAAGATGTTTTTGGACTCAACTGCAAAGTGAATTTTACACCGAAGTCTGAAATGGCACAAAAAAGCTTTATGGATACTGAATTATTATTGGTAAAAATACTGATATTAAAACACTGAAAACTGATCTTCTTTAGATACAAACATTTTTGATAAGGATTCTAATGAGCTGAAACAGTTAGTCGACCAAAAGAAGGTAAATCTGCATCTGTTGTGATGATTTAAAGATTCTCTGGTTGCTGCTTCTTAATTATGAAGATTCTTGTGCTAATGTGTTAGTTAATTATATATCTTTGGGTTTTGGACTGTTAGCCAGGAAAAACAAGACATTTCAAGACAACACCTTGACTATATTTTTCACTGTTTTTTAACATTTTATAGACTAAGCAAGTTATTAGTTAATTGAGAAAATAATCTTAAACTGCAGCAATAATATTATATACACTTAGCTGCCACCTAGCTTAAACTGTTGCAGCCTTTAACACAACAACCCTGCAATACATCCTACCTTCATGAAGGTTATAATATTCAGTTTGTATTGAAATTGCTTTAGAAAGGTGTTTCTGTTATTCAGCCTACCCTTATTTACAGTATATAAATGAATTAACAACGGAGGAACGGTCAGAGCGGCACAGGCGAGATGTGGCAACCGATTACTCAAACCATCTCCATTTCTACCGGCGCCGTCTTCTTGCAGCCGTTTTCTGACAAGCGAAAGCCAGCGCGGCTAAAGACACACCACGGTCAATATTTGCCGACGCGGTCTCAACAGCCTTTTGAGTTCGCCGTCTCATCTGACCACCGAGACCACAGCCACCGATTTTTTACATTAGTTAAAACATTTTAAGTCGCACCTGACGCTAACGGCGATACGCACCGCAGCCTCATGCCGCCAGCGCCACACGCTTCAATCGCCAGCTGCGCACCCCGCCATTTCAGTGTCAACACCCTTTCCGGGCAGATGAGACAAATGAAAACGCCTCATTCTCGATCAATGGCATTGTTGTTGTCTAACCTGCGTTAGCCAATAATCAATCATCAGTTTCTCTCTACCATCAGATTTGTCATATTATTATATTATTTTCAGACGATACCGCACCAGGCGTTGCATACCAGAGCAGCAAAACTGATCATCGGCACACAGTGCGTTCATATCACGGTGACTTTTGACAGCGACGAAACATTTTTTGACGCGGCCAGCGATGGTTTTGCTGTCCACTTAACGAGCTCATCAACAACCATGCAACGCGCACCCCGCCAGCCCCAGCCCAGCAGTTCAGCCTCAGCTGCCAGCATCCAGCCAGGCGACGACGCAATCATTGCAACAGTTTCAGATTCTCAGCTCAGGCCTGCTTTTCATTTCTGTGGTTAACACCACTGAATCAGAGGCCAGAGAATGACTTGCGTCAGCATGCAGTTCGCGCAGCACACCAGAACATCACACATCATGTCACACACTGATTGATGATCTCACATGGTGCCCGCACGGCCAGAGCTGCGGAACCCGCCACAGCGAGTCAGCAGCGGTCCGGGCGCCACTCTTCGCGGTTCACCGTTATAACGCGAACAGCAGCTGAATTAGCCCCAATGATGTTTCATGAACTCCAGTTTTATGCCAAGGCAGCCATTCCTGGCGCTTCCTCCAATTACTCAATGCCAGGATGAACATTCTATTACGGTGACACTTCTTTATCATTAACCAGTTATTCTTTTAATTGTGTTACCGAATTTTCTGCGCAGTAAATGCTATAACTCGCTGGCGGAAGCAGCAGATGCGCTGCATGGTCTTCACCATTCCTTCGAGCATGCCTGTACGCAACCATTCCACTGATACCGTTGAATCGTCATTCACGACGACCATTCCGTGCCAGCTACTCGCCTGCGGCAACCGTTTTGTCCTGTTTATACCGCGCAGTCGTCATTAAATGAGGTCAATGGCGGTAACCGCTTTTGCGAACAAAAACAAGAAACAACAAAACTACTTACTCGAGTGGTCTGGCTTTACCACGGTCGTTCCATCGTTACCACCTTATCACTTCCCGAACGTATTATAGTGAAATAAAATTTGGCGCACATATCAGCGGTTACCGACCCCGGTTTGTAACGAAATCTGCATAGCGTCGAGCGAACAGTGCAGCACCGCGATGTGGGCACACCATCATCATTCGGCGAAGTTCGTCAGACTCAGGTGGTCCCCGCGAGGTTTTCGTTCATTTTAAGAATGGTCAGAGAGTCAGAATGATATCTCGCTGGCGAGTCATAAACAGAAGTTAAGACGCCAGTCCCCACCACACGACAACAGCAGTTACGTTACGTGCACATCGATAATCATCTCGTCCTCTGTCAGTAACCGGAATTATTTCCATAACAAACAAAACGGAATAGCCGTCGGTGACGCCGTGCCAGTTAACCATGAACAACGGTTTGTCCGACGGCCGCCCACAGGACAGCCGGCATGCACGAGGTCCTGATCGGCTGAGTGATGCTCAGGTGAAGGCCGATCGAGCCTGCAGGTGCCTGCTCAGCGGACGCCCATGGGGGGCAGGCTTGACTGGAGGTCATGAGTCCCGCTCAGCCACATGCGGGGTAATGGCAGCCCCATAGCGTGCAATTATAAGTGAGCTACAGCAGTTAAACACAGTAGCCAGACATCAACCTCCATCGAGTACTGCTCCCTCCAAGTCTATCCCTCGTCGCATTGTCCTTCTTTCTGCCCCTCTGCTCCCCACTCAACCCATTGGCCTTGATCACACCACGTTTGCCAAAAAAAGTTGAAGAAGATTTGCTCAATAGGCAGGATGATCTGAAGAGATCAGCCAAGAGGATGCAGGAGAGGCTGACTTGAGAAAGAAAATGAAATAGTGAGTGACAGCAAGGCAGTTTAACAGATCTTGTCTCATCTGACTAATGTACGTTACAGAAATTGAGATCAAATGAAATGACTTTTTTGAGGCGCCAGCCGACGCCAGTTCGCCACTGGCACCACTTGACACCACCCGTGACCAGCGCTGAACGTACATGATTATGGCGGTCAGCAGCATCTATGCGAGATCCTTTATTTAATTAAACACAGCATCCCGCTATCAACAAACAAACCAAGCCACCAGCATTCCAGCAACCAGTTCCGCAAAGTATAATTACTGCTCACAATGCAGGACGCTGTTTTTGGCCAACAAAAAGGACCTCTCGGCCACCGCTTTCCTGAATACCTGATCCAAATGCTTCCTTTGTCCCATAACCAGCACACACCCACAACCACGGGAGCATACCCAGTCAAAACACTGAGTAATCTGATTGATTTAATAAAGAAGGCAATTGAATATCCGTCAATTATAAGCTCCAGTGCCGCCATTGATAACGGGCATCTACAGTATCCCATATGATTCAAACCACCATTCCCTTTCATTTTCTCACAAAACACCCTCAGAAAATTCATTTCTTTATCTTAATTTGATCTCAATTTCCTGTAGCAGTAGCAATTGAAAGTCCAAGATGAAAGAGTTGAAATTCTAATTAAGCTGTAATGGCAGGAGCAATGTTGATATTTTTCCTCCCTGTTCATTTCTCTCTAGTCAGCCCTCTCCCTCCCCGTATGTTTAGCTTGATCTCTTCAAATTTATTTCCTACTTTGTAACCAGAGGCAAGAGCCCTTGACTTGCTGCTCATGTTTGAAGAAGTATTTGTTGTGATTAAAAATTAATGGTTGAGTGAGAGGCAGCGGAGAGGGAACAGAGGAGGGCAGAGAAAGAAAGAGACAATGCATGAGCAAGAGGATAGACTTTGGAGAGGGGAGCAAGTCTACATGGGTTTTAGAGGGTTGGAAGGTCTTCTCACAACTCTACTGTGTTTAACTGCTCTGCTCACACCCCACCATGAATATTGCATTACCGCACTATAGGGTTCCTTGTGTTACCCCCACTGTGCGTTGAGCAGGACTGCAGCCACAGTGCCGAAACATCCAAGCCTGTGAGGCCACATTTAGCAAAGACTAATCCTACCAGCCACAAACATAATCACCACACTCATTCAGTGGGGACCCTGTTTCATTGCATGTCACCAGCAATTATAATAAGAGCAGCCACAAAAAATGGAACAAAACTTACTGGCGTTTAAAACCATGGTTATTGCTTTTTTGGCTTGCGATCACTGATGAAGCTGTTTAAAGGACTTTTTTTTTTAGCTTTGTTATGAAATAATTTCCAGTTACTGAGCAAAGAGGGACAGGGATGGTTGTCATTAGTGCACACATGTATAGCTGCTGTTGTCGTAAATGGTTGAGTTTTAATACATCTTAACTTCCTGTTTACTAAATGGCTTCCCTATCCAACGAGGTGCATCATTCTGACTCTCTGGCCATTTCTTTAAAAGCTGAACAGAAATACCACGGGACCACACAAGGTCCTGACCTTGACTTCACCAGATGATGAGTAGTGGCACTTACATCACGGTCTGCCCTTTCTTCCTTCTGGCCCCTTTCTCTATACCGTTTCATTACAAAATACAGAGTCCATTAACCACTGATATGTGCACTCGTTTTAGTACTGCCAACATTATTTCCCTTTAGTATAGCTCGTTCAGGAGTGTGGGTGAAACTGCTTTGATTAGAACAGCCATTGGTTTAAAAACCCAAAATAACACTCAAGGTAAATTAGTTTTTTGTTTGTTTTCTTGTTTTTATTTATAAAAAGGGTGTGGTCTTTGCAGTTTTCACTATCATTGTTGTCATTTATGGTAATAGCTTACTTGCCAATTTTATAACTTAAAACTAGAGACATAATAAAACCAGTTACCCACTAAGGTAAGCAGCACAGGTCGTTAGATGTCAACAGATTAGCAATTTAACCCAGTTATCTTAGTGGAATAGTTTGACATTTTGGGCATGTTTGCTTTCCTACAGAGAATTAGATGAAAAGACCATTACCATTACTTTTACATCTATATGCTAACTATGGCAAGTTTATTTATATAGCACATTTTATACACAAGAAAATTCAAAGTGCTTTACACAATTCAAAAGAATATAAGGGATATGAATATTAAAAGAAGTATGCAAAAGTAATAGAATAATTAAATACATAACATTTGGTATAATAATTAGAGGAAAGCGAGCACCAGGAGTTAATTAGCTTACCTTAGCATAAAAACTGGAAGTTTAATGAAATAGCCATTCTCTGTCAGAGATTGGTTATAAAGCTCACTAATTAACACATTGCATCTTTTTAATTGAATGTATGCATGAAAGGAAATGTAAAAACATCCAGGATAGCTGCTTTTGGTCTTCATGTTAAGCTAAGTTAATTGACTCCTGGCTCTAACTCCATAATAAATGTATAGACATGAGACTGGTATCAATCTTGTCATGTAACTTATGATATTATGAAATATTCTAATAATTAATTATGTTGCAGACTGCATTGTCTTTGACACAAATCCATTTCTGCAGCCTCTCCAAAAACTTTTTTTTTGATGATAATTCAATTTATGAAAGATTATTTAACCACAGAAATCTTAAAAGAAACTAGATATAGGCAAGTCTGAAGAGAGCTGTTTACAGTAGTTAAATGTCATTAGCTATTAAACAAAATTCTGCTTTAAGTAATGAAGCTGAACACTGTAGAGCATTAAGACTGACTGAAGCAAAGGAATAACATGACTGCACTGGTGGATTTAGTTGATGAGAACCATTAAGTGAGGCAGCAAAACCACATCTTGAAACATTTTTTTCAGTAAAAATCCCAGAAAACTCATTAAACTTGTCAAAAAATTCACAATGATATGAGCACTGCTAATGGTACCGGTAATTAATCAAATGATTTGCCTTAACTTCTTAAATTATGCAACATATAGTGCAGGAAGTTGTCATAAGTTCTAAGAAAAAATATTATAATAATATATGTATTTTTTTTCTCAATCTACAATCACTATTTAGAGAAAAGCTAGTATTGAATTAGTTATTTGTACTGTAGGTTGTTAAAACTAACAACAAGCTCTTTACATATGACTTGAAGATCAGAAATAAAGGCATTTTCATTTTAAATAAAATCCTCTGCCACAAGAAGGGTGATTGGAAACCTTTAAGAAATGTAGAATTACTTACTGTTGGAGTGAAGAAAGCACAATAATAATATGGCACTATAGCATAAAATATTTTGGTCATCTCAGTTGTAACGTCAAATTTTTGACTTAAAAATGTGTTTTAACTAATGCACAAAAAAAATCAATTAGAAACTGTGTCTCAGTGTCCAGTCAGATTAAGTTCCTTAACAAGACTCAAGAGCTGTTGCTGGTTGTCAGCAAGTTACCTTGTCAACTAAAATATTATCATGGTGTGTGTCTTTTAACTGTAAACACTAGCTTTCCTTGTCAGAAAGAGGCAACTGTACACAAAAGAGAGGGGTATGGCACCAGTAGAAATGGATGTCACCTAAGAATGTGAAGTTTAAGGTATAATCAGATTTGTAATATGCTCTTGCCACATCCTCCTCATCACTCACCTCCTTGTTGCTACACTCTGTTCCTTCCGTTCTTTCCACGCTTCTTACATAATTTGTTAATTCTGTCCTATTTCCTCTGCTGCTGCTGCTGCCATCACTGTTCTTGCTTTAGGTGTTATTTGCAATGCTAATGAGGCGAGGCAGCAAGTAATGGTTTGTAGGGAAAAGAGGCTGCCTGGAAAGCTGGTGATATGGTAATATGGCTCTCTGTGGCATACAGACAATTCTCTCTGAGAGTGGCTCCATCACTGCACACAGTGTCACTGTGTAAATTTTACTAGTTCTCATGAGGACTGTCACATGAACAAAAAAGAGATTACCAGAACCTTTTTAAAGTTGTCAGAATTTTAAAAAGTGACATGTTCACGCATACAAAACCTATACGGAAGTGCTTCTTTTGCAACACAAGAAAGCCCTGTTGATAGCAGCATTTCTTTTCTGTAAGAGAAAGCCAACAACATTTTCTAAGTTAAAAAAAAACAAGATAATCATGGTGATGACTTCTTTCTCAAGTTTAAAATTGGCTGATAATTTATTCAGGTGGACAGATGTATATTGCCTATTTCAAATGTCAAGTTTCACCTTGTATCAAGTCAAAATTGTTGGAGAGAAAAGCTACAGTAATTCAGAATGAGGTTTGATTCCGTACTTGAATGTAGAATCTTTGTATTCCCATCCTGACATTTCTATGAGGAAATGTCAACTGAGGGCTGTACATTCAAGCTTGCCCTCACCTCTCTGTTTCGCATCGCTGTAGTGGACCAGATGTTTCTTGTCTGAGGCAATGAGCAAAGAACCATTACTCGATTTCAACCTGTGTCACCATCAGGCAGCTTACAGTAGGCAGATCCCCACTTATCTCCCTACTGTCCATGTGATTGAAATTACAGTCACGCCAATAGCAAAGGCGAGTAAATGGATTATTGAGCAACTGTAAGTGGCTCACTCTACAGAGCTGGCTGTGTGTGCTCTCTGGCTTGACAGAAAGAAAATCTAAAAATAGCAATATACTGCATGTTCCAGCTCAGAGATGAGTAGTTTATTGTTTTACAGATGTATTTTTTCAGTGGGAAGGATATCAAGCCACTGTTTACAGTTGGCTTTATGCCACCCTTGTCTATTTGAAAGGTAAATACATGCATACATATGGGCTTAACTATACTCTCTGAATCATTGCTCTCTCTTAGAGTCATGATTTGCCAATAAAATGTTGCCAACTTGGTAGAATCTCTCAGTCCCTCTTGTATTGCTCCCCCCACCAGGTTACAAATAGCTGGTGACAGCAAAACCACTGTGAAGAAAGGTACATTTCTCTAGGATTGTAACACAATGTTATGCTATCGAAATCATTTGGAAGAAGCTATGATCACATAAAAATTCTGCACATAGAGAAACGTTTTATGTGCTACCTTACAGGAATGGCAGATATTTGGTCGCAAACATATAATAATGTATCATCAGCATAATGCCCAAGCTTTTGATATGTGTTACTGATTATAATACTCTGCATTCTCTCCTGTTTTGCCATAATATGATTTTAATTCTGGTGGTAGGGACAGTAATATCGTCAAGTGCAATATAATTTATTATTCTTGAATATGAAGAGAACACGAAATGGTATTTGGCACGCTTAGACAAGATAAGTGAGATCACTAAGAATTTATTCAATTGATACCATTAAATGAATTTAGAATGAAGGCAAAAGTCTTAAAACAAACTAGATCCATACCATACCATTTGCACTGGTTTAGAATGTATTTTTTTTCTATATGATATACATAACATATAGGGTTTTTTGCCTTTATTGTAAGAACAGTAATTATCACTTCTCTCCATAAAAGTGGAAGAGATGTTTTCTCAAGTGTCCAATTAAAGGAACTGATGAGTGCTGGAATCAGATCATTGCTGAAGACCTTATTGCACCAGCTGGTCGACCATCCCTGGTGTTTCATTATTTTTTAAAATATTCACAGTTATTTCTAGTTTGTTCTTTGTACTTTCTAATGTTTGATTTTAAAACATTGATATTCATCAATTAATGGAGACAGTGGAGTCCCACTCCCTGTAGGTGTCTTCCCTGTCTTTTGTCAGACAGCAAAGTCTCCTTATTTCTGTTGATCTGACGAAAGTTTGTCTAATCCCACTTAGTTGTTTTACCTTAATTTGTAAGGCTTAAAGGGAACAGTGGACTGATGTGGATGGAGTAAATGGGCTAACAGTCCCACTGTAGGATGTAATTCTAATTTTTCAAGACAGGTTTAGAATATCTAAAAACCCAGTACACATGTGGTGCTTGTGATTTATTTTGTATTCAGCATTTTATTTAAAACAGGTTTTAAAAGATTCTATTAATTTTATGTTGTATTCATGTTTGGTCTGTTGTGTTTTCCAGTAGCATGACAACACAGTATATCCAAAATGCTGCCAAAAGCACATCAGGCAGTTGGTGCAAAGGTCAAAGACAGCTTGGCTCAGCATGATACGAACCATAACCAGTCTGAAACAGACTCAGAAAATCTGCCTGACCCTCTGGTCAGGTTCATTTAGCAGGCTTACTGAGTTAACCAGCTGTCAAACATATTCTATTTATTTAACTATTTTCAAAATGCCGAGCAACTAGAGAGAAAAATACAAACCAGAAGTGATAAGCATAATAAGGACTGTCATTTTTACTGCAGTCGTCAAGCTCTTAATAGCAGCCACTGGCGGCCTGTGATTTTTTTTTTTTTTTTTTCAGCACAGATTTGATTGTGAAATTGGTGTGTTTGGGTAGCATGCCACTTGAAAAGACTTTTCACATGAGATTGCCTGCTCCCATGGGGTTGGGTATTGGAACCTCAGAAGATAGACACAGAAATGAGAAAATGAAAAGAGAATACAGTCTTTTCCACTCTTTACAACGATGTGTCCGACATGATGAAAGACCTTGTGCATCCCACACATAAGCAAAATTAAAGATACGACAAATGCAGTACTACCAGCCATATTTGAACCTTTATTAATAATTAGACACTAATTAATCTTATATACCAAGGCTGCAACTACCAATTACTTCTGTTATCAATAAATTTGCTGATTATTGTCTCAAGTAATTTTTTGGTATATAAACAACCATATCTCTTTATAAATGACATTTACATGCAACTAATTAGCAAACTTGTAGTGTTGCCAGTCATCCTACCGCGACTCAGCAAGAATTTATGGTACTAAGAATGCATAATCTGACATGGTGACCATAGTGAAAGACAAAGAATTGTGTAGTCTGATCCTTGCATTAATCAAATGTCTTGTTTTGTCCACCCAAACCCCCCAAAATATTCTGAGTTACCAAGAGCAGCAAACTGAAATGTGAAAATCTGAAACTATCATTTTTTTCTTAAAAAAATAACAAACAATTAATCGGTTATAAAAATTGCTGTTGGTAATTTTCTTTTGGTCAACAAGCTAATGAATTAATCAGCCAATTGTTGCAGCTCTGTTTCTTACACATTTTCTTAAGAATGTGGAGTGCAGTATTAGCAGCAACCCCATAGACTGTACACTGCTTGAGGGTAGTGGAGGCAAATAAGCCTGTCAAGAAAAGGAAAGATGAAGAATGTGACACATAAATTGACTCTCAGAAGAAACAAAGGCAGTGTGGTCTCTTAAGCTTACAGTATATATATATATATATAGTGAGGATGGAAGTATCAGTGACTACTACTACTTCTCGCTTCAGCTTGCTCTGCAGCTATTCATTGTATGAGCTCTTAAGTCTTTATCTCACTCTTTCTCTCTCTGCCTCACATAACCCTCTTCACACTTCGCCTGAGAGCACCTGAGCTTTCAGGAAAGGACACATATATACACACAGACACACACACACAGACACAGAAGACACACAAATCAACTCCAGCTGAGCCCCCTCTGCTTACAGTGGTATTAGGACTGCATCTTTCTCCCTCAGCTGTGGAAATAGCCTGATTACTGATGGCTGTGAAAGGATAAAGCCAACAGTAAAAGAAAATCAGTTCACATAATGTTTGTAAACTAGACCTTTGTGTACCATTTTTCTCTGTGTCACTGACTACGAATGAGAAAGAAAATTAGCAGATTATTACAAAACCTCCCATGACAACAGTCCTAATATTAGTGTTTGATTTCTCTTTATGATGGTTTAATTTTGCCACTAGCATCTAGTCATCATTGCATAACCTGAAATAAACAAATTATAATCAGTCATCTTAATTAAAGTCTTGGATCTTTTGTTTAAACCAAAAGTATGTCCTCTACCATTGGTATTCTTTGACTGAAAGCCAAAAATGAGAGGGAAAGCAGCCAATTTAGATGAAGGAATAGACCTCAGTTTAGGGAACAGAAGATGAATTACCACAGAAAACATGAAAAAGATTGCTTCTCAAGCCACTTCCCTTTCTCCTCTACTCTGACTGCACTTACATCAAACAGCCCTGCTGCCTCGAAAGGTCAAAATCAGCTAGAAACACTTTGCATTGCTGTGAAATCTTCCACCTTAATTTGAGTCTAATTATATAAAAACAAATGTTAAACAACACCACATTCACCAGGCAGTACAACTAAAACAGAAGGAAAAGTCCACGCACAAATGTTGAAAATGTGAGTGTCTAATAGACAACACTGAGGCCAAGAACTCAACTGGCAAAGACAGTGGACATTAAATTTTACAGCACAGTTATAGAGAGCAAAACTGAAACTCTCTGATTATAAATACCTCTGGTTGAATCCTGCAAGTCCAGCCTCACACCCACACATTCTCTCATCTGTACTCCACCTCTTCCTGCACCCCCTTTCCCTCAAACATGCCTTCCTCCTCTTGCTAATTAACAAGTGTGCTGCCTTATTCCTCTAGCAGCTTGTTAAGCTCTCCAAGAGCATAGTTGACCCACTTTACATGCAGATCTGTAGGCTAAAACCCTGCTGATGGCTCCTTTGTCTCTTTCATTGAGTCACACCTCTGTATGTATGTGTAAATATACATATGAATACATAGGAAAACCATCTAAAAAAAAATTAACACAGCGATATTGCCATAGTTTTTACAACAGAGAGCAGATCTATATCTTGACTAACTGATATGTTTTCGGTTGGCAATGCTAAATAGAGGTACTGTAGCAAGGGTCTGACACTGACAATAACTGCATGGACATGCAAATAACCACTCCCCTGGTTATACTGGATTTAAGAACAGGTATGCTGTGTCAGCATTAACAAATTTCAGCTGAAGCTGACAGGAATAGTAGTTTTAGAGATAAAACATCATGAGCAGACGTGTTGAATAATTTGATTTCTTTTTTTTCTTTTCTTTTTTATTACTTTTGTTGTCACTAGATGAAGTCAGAGTTCCTATGATTCATTCTTTGCAGAGCATGAATATCTTTAGCAAAATGTCATGCCAATTCATTAAGTAGTTGTAGAAATATTTAATTTATGAGGCACACCACAAAATGTGGGTAAAATCTTTACTTGGGTACTCTTCATTGTTAAATACTATCAAATCAGTTTTAGATTTTCACTGCAATCTAGCAGTGATTTTGTTTTGTGACAGACATGAACTTGAATTGTATTTACATAGGCAATAAAATTATGTGGGCACAAAGACATTAAAAGTCAGCCCTCTAAATCACAAATGTGACATTTTTATGATTGCAGCCACAACCCTTACCCAAAACACATTTGTGGCTGCTGCATAGCACTGCATTGACGTATATTGAGGCTACTGTTTCTTCCTGTTTAATTGTCCGCGTTGAGGCACTGTGTGAGTCTAGAGAGAATTGTTTGTCCTTTGTATATTAATTGTCAATGATACAGATTACTGAAAACTTTATACTAATTTAGCTGTGCTAAGATATCAAGTTAGATCACCTTGTCTCTATTTAATACAAAAAAAAACATGCCCATAAATGCATTGTACATCATTAGCAGATATTTATCTCCTGCTATCCCAAATGTACCTAATTCAGTATTTAACAAATTTTAAAAATTGATTTCATAAGAAAAAAAAACCTTTTTTTGGAAAATCACATGTTGCAGCCTCTCTGAATTTGGGCTAATCTCGTGTATTTCCTTCTCTTGTCACAAACTACATCAATATTTGCACATTAAAACAAACAGAGACAACAGTGCATCTTATTAGCACTGTGAAGTAAATATCCGTGCCCCTGTCACGCTCAGCTTAGACACAGACAAGATTGGAATATCCGGTACCAATTATAAACCTGCTTGTATACCCAACTCATCACTGCTGATGCCGCCTGGAGCCCTGTCTCAATGCCTCTTCTTCTCTGAAGGTTACACCATGTCCAACATAACTATATAATTCATCAGACTGAAGCCACCATTAACACAGCTCCCTGTAAAAGCATGGAGCCATTCTGAACATTTCCATCATTAGCTGTGCCTCCTCAGTGCCTCCCCACCCCCACTCTTTAAAAAAAAAAAAAAAATCAATAGCATCTGCTGCCCTACAACTAAGCCTGCTTCATTGCTGAAGGAGACAAACAGTGGGTGAGCTAAATTGATTAAGTATCAAGCTATTTTTAGAGATGATGGATTTCTAAGCTTGTCCATGTTGATGAAACAGTAAAACAGGAGTAGAGCTTCGAATGAATTCAGAAACTTCTGATGATTTTCTACAAAGGAACTCTTATCATTATCATCCGCAATAACTTTCTGATAAAATAAACATGAACATGTAACCCATGCCTGCCACAGCTTTTGAAATAATGATGAAAGGGCTTCAGCACTCTGTGTCTGCACAGTGAGCATTTGTCACATGCCTACAGTGGTTGTGGGTAATTAGCGTGTGACACAGAAAGCTGCTAAGCTAACAAACGATGCATATAAGGGAGCTAATTGCATGTTGTGGCATATTTGCCATAATTATCAACCCCACCCACCTCCACAGCCACCCATGCTCTATTGAAATGTTAGCCTCTTTATGTATTATCATAACACACGTGACAGCAAACTGTTAATCAGGAAAGAGCTTTACTTCCTTAGCCATGTGTCCCCTTCCCCAGCTGCCTCTGTTTATTTGCTCTGCATCTGTTTGAAGTGTTCCTTAGCCTGAATAACAAGAGCACACTGGTGGAGGAAATGTTTGTATATGTTCATTTATGTTCAAATAACGCTATAGATTTTCCTGTATTGTTGGGAGTTGCTGTGGCCATAATATTAATGAATCGTATATATGCACAAGCTTCTTTGCCAAGCTGCACATCTTATTTTTGCACACCCATGTGCGGGTACATTTATTTTCAGATGGATTCATCTGTGTGCCGAGTGTCTGCCGGTGTGCATGAGAATAACATGGCTCAATTTCCATTTTTATGAACAATCCAGTTACCTCTGTCAGGGAGACTGATGGAGAGAGGTCTGCTGGATCAATGTCATTGTGCCTCTGGCATGCCAAGGAGCTTGTCCACTGCGTTACTGCTTCCTCCCACCTCAGACCCTCCCCAACAATACCCACACACACACATACACTGTAGCAAACACAAGTACATTCACTTACACTTTCTCATACATACACTCTCTCACCAATTCACATTCTTCCCTCACTATTTCTCACCCATCGGTAGACCGGATACGTTCTGACATTTGACAGGCCCATCAGCATTTTTCCTCCTCTCACTCTGCAGACAGCCAGCCTGTAGAGACCCAAACATAACCTTGAGCTAACTTAACATTGAGCTAAATGAGCTGCTTAACCAGACCCAAGGGATTCCTTTGATATTTGCTGGTCATAATGTTAGCTGTGAGGTGCTCGAGCCCCCCAGCAAGAACCTGAAAGTAAGAAAAAAGACATGACAAACAAGGTTGGTCACTTTTAAAGCCCCAGCTGTTATTATTTTTGTTAGAACTGCAACTCTTATCCACACAGAAAACACACACACACGCGCGCCATTTGGCGTAGGCTTTTATCCAAAGTAGTAAGAATTATGTGCAGTGGGAGTGGAGGCACTAACCCTGGCTGTGTTTGTGCTCTTCTCTCCCCATTGAGCTGTACAGCACCACATGGAGCACACAGATAGATAAATCCTTTAGCATCGTTAAGATTAATCAGAAATGATGGTGGCTATTAGACAATGTCAGACAAATAAAATGTGTTCCCTCGATTCTCGTTGGTGGCAGTACAAGAACACAACTTGGCAAATAAATCCCCCTCTGGGCTTTGATGATAAGCAGCACGAAGATAGTCTGGCAAAGTGTAACGTCTTTGAATTTGACTGTCAAAAAGAAGAATTCATCCCCGTCACATGTCTTGCCTGAGACTTGTAAGGCAGAGGTTTTGTTCTACTCACCCACTGAGGATCTTAAATATGTGAAAGATGTGAAGCATACTGCAAAGAACCCTATGCTGGCTTTGTGTAGATGTCATACAATCCTGTGAAAGTACCCTGCAAAAGGAAACCGTTATATTTAAAAGCAATAAAACATTGGGTAAAAATCTCATCAAAAGCACAGACACGAAGAAGTTGTTCATATTCCAAAAACTATTCGAGTATAAAAGTTTGCTAAATTATTTAGCAAGGTGCATTAACGTATTTGTTGTTTCTCCGAGAGTGCTGCACAATCAATAATGAGAATCTACTTATGTTGTTCTTTCTGGTCTATTGCCTTTCTGCTCTCAGTCAGATAAATCACAATCAGTCAGAAAAGAAATTGGAGATCCATAAATGAAGCCATACTTTGATGGATTCACAGTGGTCCACCATTATTGTTCACTCACTGCCAGGTTTCCACTGGTGACTTGATTGTAGTTTATTGTTTCCACAGAGAGCAGAGCCCAAAAACACAGCTTTTTAAAGGAATATTCTGATGTATTAGAAAATACTCTTATTCCCTTTTTTGCAGAGCTAGATGATAGGTTCAGTACAACAGCCATGTCAAGAAATGGTCATGAAAATCAGTAAATAGCACCTAACTCCCCAAACAACCATTTTTGGATACAACGCATTAATTAGTGAGCTGTAGAGACACCATTAGTTTACTTATGTTGTTACCTTTAGACAGAGCCAAGCTAGCAGGTGCCCCCCTTTTACAGAGAAATTCTCTGCAGAGCCACAAAAAAAAAAGTTTTTTAGTTTTGAATTAGGAAATTTCCCAATGCATGTTGCTTCATATGCATTCCTAGATAAGATTTATCATATTTACACAGTGGAGTCAAAGTTACAGTAGATCCTTGGTTTTCTTCAGAAGCTTGTTTTTTTGACACTCACTTCAACAGTTTCTCTAAAAGTAAGAAAGGTTGTTGGCCTTGCACTAAATTGGTTTTACTAGCTTTGCCTCCCACCAATACAACAGAGTCTGATATTCAAGTGGCTTATTATCCAGTATTTGAAGTGCAAATGTGCGTGTAGCTGTTGAATCCAAAAGTAATGTTATACAATATTTATGAGTCAAACTGCTACATGCAGTGAGGTAAAAAATTGTGTGCATATTTGTGTCATTTGTTTTTGTAATATTCTACGCACTAATGCAGATATACCTATATATACGTATATACTGTATATACAAGGTATATATACACGTATACACATATGAATAGTTATGTCTCTGAGTGGCAGCAGAGAATGGCCTGCCTCACTGGGTCCTTTCCCCAGAGATGAGTCTTGTACTTGAGCTGACTGTTAAACAACAAGCACTACTGTACATCACTGTGCAGGAACAAAGCAATGCACAAAGCTTCCCATCTCCTGACCTTAAGTCTAGAGTGTGTGCATTTGTGTGCGTGTTTGTGTGCGATTTTGTGAGTGTGTTCCTTCCACCTTGTATCACTGTGTGAGAGGAGAGAGTGCCTGCAGGGGTGTCATCGGAGGTTTAAGATATTCAGCTTGCTGTCAGCACCAACACATTTCTCCCTCTGCACCGCTGCACAGATATGGAAATCCTGCCTCCTCAGAATGCGAGAGCACCAGATCAGCTTCAATTTATTCCATTCTGCTCTCTCCCCCCTCTCTCTGTACCTAGACTCCCTCCCACCCTCTCTGTTCTCTCTGTTTCTCTCCCCCTCTCTCCTCCACTCTCCACTGTCTCTATTCAGTCTTTGGTTTTCTGTTTGGTCTTAGCTACTCTGTTCATGGCATATGCCCTCAATGAGGGATTGTAGGGAGGTGAGAGGATTTCTACAGAGAAGCTTCAAGTCTTGACTTAGTGCAAAGAAGTGCCTCATTCTTTGAATCTAGTACAAGGTACAAGAGGTGCAGCATAGCCTGAGTGTATGCATTTGAGCACATATACTCTATGTGTGTGTGTATGTATTTTAGTCTTGGTGTTGTCAGGGATTGTTTGTATTGTGCACAGGCAACAATGTAACGCTCCCTTCCCTCTTGTTAATTACCAGCGATAGAACAGCAGCGGCCTACATTGCTAGTGGTGAAACACAATTAGTCAGTTGCCAAGCCGCTCTCAAAAAGGCTATCTCACCAACACACAGTGTCATCAGTAATCTAGTCTCAGCATAATCTAAATGCCAATGTCTATCCTCTGTGATCCATCCCCAGCCCACTCTACATTTGCATTCTAATTAGATGTGGCCAAGGCCGCTTCATAAGGACCCTTTTTAATAACACGGCTGTATTCACCTTTTCAGAGTCCCATCGCGGCTGTAAAAAAAAGTAGGCTACACTTTATATTTTGTCCCTTTGACATTGTGGCTACTGAGGATTTAAGTAGCTTTTAAAGCCCTCAGCACCCGAGTGTGTATAGCCTGACAAGAGGTTTTCTTGTCTCTAGAGGATGAATTATAAATGGGACTGTGGAAGAAATGGAGATGTGGTGTCGAAGCAGGAATAAAAAGCTAACACTATACACATCACACCCAATTTGTCCATAATTAGGCATAAAGGATGTTTAATTGTAGTCTCTGTAGGATTGTGTGAAACAGTTGTTTGAATAAAGACTTCATTTTCATTGTGTTTTATTTATTATATCTGTTGTCCTAAGAAATAATATTATTTTGAAAGCAGAGGTTCAACTAGTACAACTTGTCATTATTTGTTAATCTGCTAGTTTTTTTCTAAATTAATCACTAATCACTATTTGGTACATAAAATTAAGTCCAGGTTTTGAATGTTCAGCTGTCTTTTCTTGTCTGACAGGGATTTTAAAAAAGATACTCTGTTATTTATCCTATTTTTGAAAAGGTAAGGAAAACAGTAAATACTTGAAATGCTGGAGTCAGTGTATTTTTGGAATTTCTGCTTCCAAAAACTGACTTAAATGATAATTGGTGATCACAATATATTAATATTCTGTAGATTGATCAATCAATTATTCGATTAATTGTTTCACTCCAAAAATCTCAAAGAGCTTGATTTTGTAAACCAATTTCAGAAACGTCTTCAAGTGCTTTGACCCAGTATTTCTACACAGTCTGTCCTTGCTTCACTCTGTTGGATTAACATTGTTATCTAGGTGTAATTGGCAGTTCTTTTTATAATTCTGTTATATTAAAACTCTCCTTCTCTAATTTGCTGAGATTTGACTGCTGTTTAAACAGTTACAGCCCTGCAGTTACAGGCTTTTAGAGTGTTTGCAGTGGCTGCCTGTATTAGGCTTTTTGGTGACAACACGTTGTTCTAACAAGAAGATGTGACAAAAGCTAATGTGAAAAGAATGAAACATCTTCTGGATGACTGCCCTAATTTTCACTCTTGTGAATGCTCCCTCAAGGGTGGTGAGAAGTCTGATTGGGAGATTTTCTCATCACCAGCACTTCCATTTCAAAACTGACAATAGGTTGATTTTACCAACTGAAAAGAGGAAGATTGGCATTTTTTTTTTCATAAGGTGTATAACTGTCAGCAAACATCACAACTGAATATTTAACTTGCTTGTACAACAAAATAAATTGTTTGCAACTGCCTACCACAGGGGCAAAGTGTTTTCTGATCTGACACCCCCTACCAGCAGGACAACATCATTTTTAAAGGTGCTACACGTACATTTTTGCCATTGCTATATAGCCAACCTTAGCATTACCAGCTGTTCACTTACCAAGAAGGTAGAATACATCCTCTGGGCAGTGCTACTTCTTCATCATTTCATGTTTGACTGGACGCTATAATGACTCATGAAAGTGGCTTTATGAATCTGGGCAGATCAGAGATAGCTGATTAGCATGCTAACTTCAGCCAAAAAAAAAAAAAAGATAGAAATAGAGGCAAACAAGCATTAACATTGGCATTGCTTCTTACCACTGGAGACAGTTGTTGGCGAGTTAAGGAATGAAGTTTGATTCTGAATTTGCAATTTTTCTTTTAGACTGGTAAGTAAACAACTGTTAATGCAAACATTGGCTATGTAGTTATAGCAAAAACATACATATAGCTCTCTAAAGTGCCTTCCAAAACCACAGTTGCAAAAGCAGATCAATTTTCTACATGGAAAACATGGAAAAAAAGAGCAGTTTCCTCTGTCAAAGTATATAGATGCTCAGTGTTTCTATTAAGTTAAGTGAGACGTGCACCAGATAACTGTACAGTCTTTAAATTAAATATGAAATATGTTTTTGCATTTTATGTGCTTCTTTTTAATTAATGCCTGCCTTAGGTCTTTCTTATGTTACAAAATATTTAACTAAGCTGTTAATTAAGCTGTTTTGATGATTGTGTGTCAATCAAAGAAAGAAACACTCACACCTAACCTTTTAGCTTTGGAACAACTTACCTGAATCGAAGTGAAAACTGAAAATCACGTTTATAAACTTGCGTGTGACTGATAACCATTCAGATTTCTTATTATGTTCAAGTTAGTTGAAACTGGCCTTTTTGTGAATGCAGTATGGCCTCTGAATTCTTCTGTGCGGTCTAATGAACTGTGAGCCTTCATGGGTAATGCATGATGGAGTGTAGTGATATAGGGAGAATGGGAAATGGAAATGCAAAACAGAGTGCGGTTATCTTCAGTGAGTCCATTTTTTGAGACATCTGAGTTCATTATTACGCATGGCCACTTACGAAGATTACCTCTCATAGCCAGTGGTGTATTCTTGGTTAAACTTATTTAGTTCAACCATATTTACAGTCTAATGCAAGCAAATTTACCACAAATGAATGGAGAAATGTGTATTTAGAACAAAAATATTATTATAATACTTACAGCTTTCAAATCTTGAATGCCTTAAGCTGTGTTTATAACACTGATTGATAAGGATCAGTTTAGATAAAAATCAGAGCTGGTTAGGATAAAACCTTAACTGTATTTATCGCTAGTGGAGCATAAAGCCAGAACAGTGGATTGTGAGAACAGTCTGAAGTTGAATCTGGTAATTCAGTTTGTTTAAGCAACATCCCGGTGTCTTTATATATCTTAGTGAAGAGAAAGGAAAACATTAATGCTTGGACACAGTTCTGTGGGCAAATGCTAAATAGATCCATAAAACACACATGCACACAATGTTAAAATATATTTATACTTTAAATATGAGGTGACACCATGCACAGAATTAATTCTATTTTTCATCTGTAGCACTCATGTTGTCTCCAGCTGATTTCTCTGTGTTTCCCATTAGGTTGAGAATGAAAATCAGAACTTGGTGGCCCTGACAATACATCTACTTAAAAGGAACAAATAATAAAAACATGTGCTTCATTTCACACCACATACAGCTTCAATAAAATTCACTCCAAAAGGCAACATGAAGTGATGACAACTTCAAATCACACTGTTCTGAAATTTTCCAAAACAATTCTTGTGAAATTCAGAGGAATGTATCTCAATATGTGAAGTTGTTGTTTTTTTCCTTGTGATGTTTTATTGCCACCGCTGATCCCCAGTCCCCACTGCAAGGCACTGTTCTGCAGCAGTATAAGAGAAGTGACTGATAAGCTGGGACACTCTGGCCCTATTTTCAAGAATCACTTGTGGCTACAGGGGAAACCTGCACAGTAGAACAGGCAACTCCCAGTAACTGATAAACATTGCTCAGTCATTACAGGTTTCTCAGTAATTGTGGTTGAAACGCCTGTACCAGTGTTTCCTTTCAACCGGTGATGTTTGACTCTTTCAAAACGAAGAGGCATCAGTGATGTTATGACAGAAATGTCCAGTCATTTGTATTCAGCAGGAAGTGGTATGTGAGAGGATTTCAAGCAAAATTGTAAAATCTTTAAAAAATCCCCATCTCTTCTACATTACATAATTTGTCATTTGGTGTGTCTGTTACTGCTGAAAGTTGCTTAAATGGACAATAAATAAAACTAACTTCAATAGTAAGCTATTTTAACACGTTATAGTGTGGTCTGCAAGATTTTGTGTTTATTTTGTGTTTGTTTTACACCCAAGAGGCTCTGTCCAAGTTAAACACTTAAGTATGTAGCTTTTGATAAACAGCAGCTACTGTGGTACCTGCTTAAATTTAGTCTTAAAGTAGTGCAGCAAAAGCAAGTTGCGAGGAGTTCATAAAGCTAGTAGACTGGTAGACGTAGTAATGTAAGTTACATCGATTCGTCCATTTCAAACAAGATAACCATGGATGAATGTGAAAACAAAAACTATGATGATTGTTAATTTCTTAAACTGAAGGAATGGATCACTCAGCTAAACATTTATTACATATTTCCAGAGGATTGGAGAGAGGCAGTAGATGCAGCAACTCAAAAAGCTTCAGTCATGTCCAGCATTCTTTGGCTGACAGACTTTAAACTGTTCACACGTCATTTGAGCTTTCCTGGTTGTCCAGCTCTACAGGAAATTAAACGACTTTTGGGAAGTTGTTTGTCATGTGTGCTTGCAGTGTGAATGTGGAGTAAGAGGTTTAGAGAGACATCTGCTAGAGCAAAGTGGCTACAGATGGGAGCCATGTCATCAGGACTGAGAGGAGAATAATTTTGAAGTCCATTAGATTCAGCGTTGAATTTGTGTTGTGGCCTGTGAATATAACATGAACGTAGTTTGATGAAATGTTAAAACAATGATGTTTTAACAGTATTTACAGTGTCAACAGTAGTCTAAGTAATCATTTACCAAGTCCTCAAACGATTTGGGAACTGAACTAAAATCCAACTTAATATAGACTGATGTATTTAAGTTTACCCACACAGTATAGCCTCCAGCATGTAATCAATATGTATACCGTGTGACACCATTGTCTGAAGCTAATAATACCACCAACAGGGTTCTTTTCCTCGAAATAATCACTTTGTGGTTTTTTGTTTATCTCTGTGGTGTAGGAACTCACTGTTATTAAATTGTAGGTGTCAATTATACACTGAACATTTCACCCAAGTTCCACTTCTCTCTTTCTTGAGTTTGGTTTTGAATTTGGTGAGTATAGAATTTTAGTTTATTTAGAGAAAATCCCTGCTTGTCAAACAAACATTCACAAAGATCCACATTTGGGAGGTGACAAGAACAACTAAAGTCTCATGTTAACTGCCAGTGAGCAGCCGAAGTTTGAGCCTCACCTAGAAGCCCTTGAATACTGGAGCTGTTAAAGATCAACCCACTCAGATTTTGTGTGCTTGTCAGAACTACTAACCCTTCAAATATACGTAAGCTGTCAAACTCTAAACACTGTTCGGAAAGTCTGAAGGTAATGAAAAAGTGTTTTTCAATTTGTCAGCTGGAGGTGGTCTTCATCACTCAATTTTGTAGCTTTCTGAAACTGACAATCTGACTTTGTGCAGCATTTAGCCAGGTGCCTGTTGGAGTGAAAATCGACAGAGCTCCAGATACTCTGCTGATTTGATTTTTCCTCCAAATTTCTCACATTGTTATTTTTGTCACTGTTCATTAGTGAACTGCAACAGTTGCCTCTGTGTTGGTGATGATTGAATCATTGTGCTTTCAGAGAGGGAGCCAGGAGAAGTGAGACTGAAATCAAAAGTCCAAACAGATATGCAGCGATGCACAGACTCTCCCTTCACCCTCATACTCTACTCTCTAGCTCCTACTAAACACACACCAGGGAATACAGTGACCTTTGTGCTACCTGTAAATGCAGGACAACCAATTTCTCAGCCCACCTCCCAATTTAGCAGCTCCAAAAAAAGAACTAACATCTTTAGTTCCCTGACATGAAGGATGTCTTGAGTATACAGTATATACAGCTAGAAGCTGTTGCCACTACAGTTGGGTGACATTTAGCTTATTATGAGAAATATATGTCGGTAATGGTGACAAATGAGTGTTACATAATCTAAAACTAAAAGAAATATTTGACGATTTGTAGATAATTCATAGTGTTCAGAAGTGCATTGTCCAATTCATAAACAAATACTAATCAGTTTGAACAAATAGAAAGCGATTTTCCAAGTTCTTTTGCATTTATTTACAGATTGTTAAATGTGTGCGCACAGACACATTATTATATTACATTAGAAGAGGTCCACCACCTAGTTGTATCTAGCCAAATATATTTATGTGTAGTCTATTTGTCACCATTATTGAGACTAATTTCTCTCTATATTAACTTGCCACAGCAAAATCCTTGATATGCTAATGTTACTGTTTGAGTGTAGGTGAGATTGCCATAAATCCAGCAAGTCATAAAACTTAATAGTCAATTTTATTTGTCTGAAGGGAACAAAATCTGTTCAACAGTTGCCTCTCATAGGGAGATATGGGTGAATTTAAAGCATATATTTTGGCACTGAGTGAACGTGACAGATAAACTACTTCACCAGTTACAGCCAGCACAATTTTACTGAAAAATTCACATTGCTAATAACTGGGGGATTATTCTTAAAACATATTACATGAAACAAAGCCAAGTAGACCACAAAAAGAAATTTAAGGGAGTCTTGTGTAGTGAACCAGTAGCAGGTGCAATCTAAGCTCTAGATTACATGGAATACTGATATAAACCACCTATAATCATGTCCTCACTGCTCCACATCCGCCTACCAACCAGCACCACCTTTGCTGTCCTGACTTGTCAGACACTGGTTCTCTAGCGAGTTGTGACGAACTGTCATGTGCGTGACTAAACCGGCTCAACAGCACACTGTTGGTTGGAGAAATCACTCAGCCATTACAGCCCCTCAGTGTCTGTGAAAACAGCTTCAGGCAGGGAGGTTTGGACAGACCAAGAGATGGAGAGAGACTGTTTTCTCTGCAGTGGGAAGCAGGGTTGATGCTTCTCCCTAACCCCTTGCAAACAGCATGCCAACACAAGTCTCAAACAGCACCTTCTCTATCCACTTGTAAATTCACCAGCTCGGCAGCACAGGAAGGGAATGTAAATTAGGTGTGACTAACAGCAAGATGGGAATCCTGGCAGTTTTCCCCTCCTCTCTTGCTGTTCTCCCCTGGCTACTGAGGGTTTTGTACACATCCATTTTCCTGCAGTGCTCGAGGCTGTCGGCTTGGTTTCGCGTGTAGAATGACTTCAGCTGGAGGTGTACTAAGCTGGGGCCTGATAAGGAAAAGAAGATAGAAGGCCAGTGCTGCGGAGCTGCAGTCAAAATAAAGCCTTTTAAAAAAGCTATTAGATTCATCATGAACTGGAAGTCCTTTCACTCCATCTTCAAAACCATTGGACCAGTTTTGCTCACTGAAATACAGGAGATACAACTGCTGCATGTGATTTCTCTGAAATGCATTAGCTATACTGACTGATGCAAACTTATCAAGAACACTAAACTCTTTTTGCATTTTCAAAGGCCGGCATATTTTTTTATACTACAAACAAATCCCATGAGGCCAAAATTAACAATAAATTAATCTTTCTATTGAGTTCTGCCTTTGTAGCTATAGCCTGATATTCCTTTGAGCTCCATTGTTGTCCAAAACTATTAAAACCACATCAATGAGCCACCCTGTTGCACTGGGTGACATGTTCCTTCCCAAGAACAATTATTTTGAGTCAGTACCACATATGCCTTCCTTGTGCTGTGAATATTCACTTGTGAACCAAATGTGTATTGATTCACAGATGTTTTAACAACTCTGCTAAAAAACCACATTGCTCAGCTGGTGCAGCAAATTACTTGACCTTTTTAGTTATGCCAGTGTTGTGACTCAGCTGTTGGCAATGTTGGTGGGTTGTTCAGTCTACCACTGTGGTCCAGGCTGAAGTATCTCAACAACTGTTTCATGGATTACCCATTTTTTTTATGAAATATCACCACAACTATTGGATGGATTTCCATAAAATAGTGTACAAACATTTATGAGGCCCAGAGAGTGAATCCTAATAACTTTGGTGATACCCTGATTTCTGCTTTTAGCACCACCAGCAGGTAGAGGTTTTCACCTGTCTATTGAAATAACTATACATCTACTTAAAAGATTAGACCAATACTTGTTAGACATTTATGAGTCCCAGATGATGTATCCCTCTGACTTTTTAATCTAGTACTAGCAAAACTAATGGCATTGACTTGACTTGCTTTCGGTTCTCACTTCTAAATTTGTGTTTGTGTTTTCTGTTTGTGTTCAGTGCTAATTAGGAATTGTTAAAACACTAAACTAAGATCAAGGTGAACAGGGTAAGCCTTAAACCTAATAAACATCAGCACATTAGCATTGTATTAGCCTGTACTGACTGATGCAAGCCTTGTTTAAATATGAAACAATACATTTGTGAGCAGTTTTTAAAGATTTATTAATGAATATGGAGTGCCATGGATAGTGTTGGGAAGTTGGAAAATATCTAATCCTTGATACCATGTTGGAAACCATCACATGCTGCCATTTAGTTTGATATTGTTAAAGCTTTTTACTCTCAACTTCATTTTTCTCTCCGGGCAGCATTCTTGTGATAGTCTCTGAATTGGTTATTGCAGGAGCCCAGTGGGGATCAATGTAACAGATACTGTTGAAGGTGTTACATTCAATCCCAGAGCTGGTGATGCTCCACTTTTAACTTTACTTTTCTGTGTCATCATTTGTAGGCATGAAGCAATTTCCTCATGTCAAAGCGTGCCATCAGAAAGTGTATCAACATGTGGTTAAAGTGTACATGCATAGCTGTTCTAGGTTTATTATCCAGGTGCATTGGGACTGGTGTGTAATAAAAAGATAGCATACAAAAATTCAGCCTTTTTATTCTTCAGTGCGTAGGCAGCTACTCTCACAGATAGAGAAGCAGCAACCAGCCAATTATTCTTGTGATTATTATTGCAAGGAAGCTGATGGACCTGCATGTTATTGATGTCAGGGAAGATGTCAATGGACCTCTATTTCAGTCTAATAAATACTCTTTGCACTACTGCCCCTGGATTTTCAAGGGATTATGTGAATTCGCTTTTCATCAGCAATGAGCTGTATTCTCCCATTATGTGTAATGGGAATAGTATGCACGCAGTCATATTTGTGAATATGTAAGGAGAGTATCCAAGTGATAGTGTATGTATGAGCGTCTGCGTGGCTGAGTGTGTGTGTTTTACGGTCTCGATGATGGAGAGCTAGCCCTCTACAGACAACCTGTGCTTATTTTATGGCTTCCTCCCCAGCTGCAGCGTGTGGGCAATAAACCTTTCTCCAGCAATCTCCAAACAGTGCAGCAATCAATGGGAAATTATCTCAGCCAATCGATGGGCCAGCCTTTCTATTTCTCCCTCTCTCTACCTCACCCGCTGTCGTCCTATCTGTATCCCTTTCTCCCAGCACCCCTCCTTCTCTCTGTCCCTCTCCCTCTCCTCATCCTTTCTGTCTCATTTTTGCTGTCTCTCTGTTTTTTCCACCCACTCCTTCCCTCCCCCTCCCTCCCCCCTCTCTTTTGCTTGCATTCTCTCCAGCTCTCTCAGCTCCGCAGCACCTACTCTGAAATGCGACAGCTCAGCAGCTCCAGAACCATTAACAAAAGTCGCCTTCACACATGGAATATGTAACACAGCTGGATTGACTTTCCTGGCGAATATAATGAGCCTGACTTGTTCATACAACCAGAGAATACTCCCTCTGACAGTCGTGACAACAAGGCCCACTTACTGTACTCTGTGTTTGCTGTTGCTGTTGTCCTTGGTCGTCCGTGGCTGGTTGCACAAAACCTCGTTATTTTTCCATGTCTCACTTAAGGATCTATTTTAATGAGTTCAGAAAATTGCCTAAAGGACACTTCTCAAACTGTTCCCCTGCAACAGAAAAAAAATGGTTTCCAACATTCATTCCTTTAAGCAGCGTAAATACTCTAAAATTGCTATGGTGACAGAGCTGACATGACAGCTAATTATTTGAGTTAAGTCATACTTGGGCTGTTGTGACACACAAGCACTGAGGAATGAGGAGGACTGAATGATTTCAGAAAGGAATTACTTTTATAATAATATTGTTAAGGTTTGTGATGGTTTCTCTGTATATTCATATTTATGATATGGTCATCGGGGCTAATCCTTTGCTATTTAACCAAAGAAGGGGCTGCAACAAGATGACGTCATTAAAAGAGCGCCAGTCAAACCTCAAATGTTGGAAAATTATGTAAAAATAGTGATGGAAATATGACATGTCTGTGAGTTTCATCCAACTGATTTTATACAGATGAATGGTAACAATTATCCAAAATGATTCGGGCCATTATGTAGTAATTGTGACAGGCATAGCAGATACTACAAATAAAAGATTTGGTTAGATATGGTTAAATCTTTTTTTATGTAGTATTGTGGTTTAAAATATTTTTGCTCTATGCACAGCGCATTTTCAATTCAGCATTTTAAGGTGTCCTTGAAGTTGAAGACTTTTTCCTTCTACTGTGATACATGTGGGTCTAGCTATGTTCACATTGGCCAAATGAGTAACTAACACAACACAACTGCGAAATGCTTGTTCCGTGAGTGCTTGTTTTGACTTAAATAATCAGTTTGTTTTCATACATGCTGATAAACAACATTTCACAGAAATGTCACTTTGTCATGACAAGGAAAATTGCCAGAGCCCATTTTCCACAATATTGAATCCAGCTCTCACTTTTACAAAACACCAAAATGGAAGCAAGAGAGGGCTGAACGAGTTCGAGGAGTTGGAGCATTAGCACACTTCCCAGAAAAGAAAAAAAAAAGTCAGCTTATGCTGGCACACCACCACTCTGACTCTGGCTCTCTGGAGTTCAGCTGCCATCTCAGTATTTTACGATATGGTTATTGGGCTCTTAACATCTAATATTTATTTTCTCCTAAAATACACACTGGAGTGGAACTACTCTTAGACTTTCTCTGCTGAATGTTTCAAAAAGCTTTTTTTAAATCCAGGACGCATTTCTGTTGTGGTAGATTTATCATTAAAGTAATCTTGGGTAACCTTTTGGCAGCATTCACCCAAAAATTCCAGAGGTGTTTCCACGCCTAAGCAGCACTTGCTCCTGGCAGAACAGACAGACACTGACAGCCATTCAGACAGGCTTGGAAATGGTGAGCAAACAGCACTTCTCCCTAAACAACTTGTTTATGCTGCTACTACCCGCAGAGTTCAGCCATAACGTGACAACATGAAAAGAAAGCACAAGTGACAACCACCACCCCTGCCTGTCACACTTGTATCATTTTTTCCCCTGCCTCAGCCATGGGGAAAGCAGCCAGCTAATGCCATGGTTTGACAAGCAGGAGGCTTGTGTTCGGCAGAGAGACAGAGGGTTATTATTTGCCTTGCAGTTAAGGACGACGGTCAAGACAGGTTATCAAAACCCAGCAGAGGTTGTTTTCCACAGAAAAAGAACAAAACAGGAGACCATAGTTTGTGAGAATGAGATCTAATGGGGGACCCTGAAATGTGACTGATATTGGGAATACTGAAGTGAGAGAGAAAGGTGGCACTTAACAGTAGATTAGGAGGTCAGCTCCAGTCAGTGGCTGTGGGGGTTTTATTTACACACCATAGCGACAAGCATTAGTATAAATAGCAACTTGATAAAAACCCCTCTTTGAGATTCTCAGCTGTTTTCATCTTTGTAAACACTCTCATCTGAGATTCACATGAATTAGTGAGCAACAAACTCCAACTGTGGAAATTCTCACAACAATGGAGGCTTCTGTTTTATGGCTTGGAAATGGCAGTCTGCTAATCAGCAAGTTCGTGCAGGTGCTGTTCGCTGGCTCAGGTACAAAATCCAAAAGGATTAATGAAAGAATTGTTGACTGTTACATTCTTGGCAGACTAAGAAACATGCACAGACATTAACATTCCTTGGATACATCCACAGAGTGCTCTCACAAATAATTGTAGGGTAATGTTCATTAGTTACTACTGATAGCACTTTCACTTTTCCTGCTTGCTTTTGGGTTTGATGATTCTGTTTGACACCTGTTGTTGATTGTTGTTGGTGATGGCTTGATTGATGGTGTTATACAAGATACAACATGACCCTCATACTATTTACTGTATTCACAAGTATTATTTATTTTCACTGCAGTGTCCATTTTTATGCTGATGATACCATATTGTATACCATTGATTCTACAGTATGATTTTGATCATCTCCAGACCTCTTTATTCATTTTAAGCTTGTTTTAAACTCCAAAAAGACTAAATGCATGGATCTCACAAGAGCATGGCGCTTTGATGTTTCTACTTAAATCCATACTCTAATTGGAAATCTAATAGATTCAGTGCAATATTTTAGCAATGTAGTTAGAAACTACCATTTAACTAGAAACTACTACTACTACAAGACTCAAAAACTTAAAATATTCAGAATTTTTCAACCAACAGCGTATGTTGTTGCTCTTTGTATGTTTGGTCTTTGTTACCTTTGGATTATACTGAATATACATCTATACAACTGAATTAAAAGACACCTTATTCTGCTGCCAACACAGGCTGTGGACTAATCTCTCTCTGTGGAATAAAGTGTCTCATTGGCCTTTTACCTCATCATCTCTCTGTCCCTTTCTCTCTCTCTTTCTCTCTCTCTTGGTCTGTCTCTCTCCGTCTCTCTCTCTTTCTCTCCCCTGTCTACCCAAGGCTGCCTCTAATCAGCAGGCCTTGAGCTCTCATAAAGGTCACTCTGTCCCTTTGATGGTGTTTTGATTCATCCCTTCCTCTTCTCTCCCCTCCCACCCTTCCCTTTCACCCCCTTTTCTCTCACAGGGAAGCTGGAGAGTCACTACCACCAGGGTGCCAAGAAGGGGCTGGTCCCATCAGCTGCAGAGTGACGTCAGAGGAGAAGCTGAGGAGGAGGAAAAACAGCCTGATCTCGAGGGAACATGACAAATTATCTTTTCTTTAAAAATGGCCACAGTCTCCACTGGGTTGTCCCAACATTTTATCAGGAGCTGTCAATGCTGAAAGATTGTCATCACTCTGTCTATATTTTTAATCACTGGCATTTGCATTTCACTTCAGGAATACTCGCTTTGACAAATTTCTGCATTCTTCTTTGCCTTTATCTGATTTTTTTGCACTGTGCTTCTCTTATTCAAATTAAATTTGGATTTTCCCAAATGAAACAAGGTTTCATGTTGTTAAACAAAGATGCTATCTTTTAGAAAATGTTCAACAACAACCATAATTTACTGGTTTCTCATAGCACAAGAGATAAACTAGAGGTTGTTTTATTTTGTATCAATTCACCCATCAGGTTTAGTAGACAACAGAGAAAAAAAAAATATTTTAGCTTAATTTCCTTTAATTCCTGTCCTTCTCTCCTCCTCCAGTCATTAGAGTTCTCACACCTGAGGCTACATTTAGACCAACAATAGTGATGCATTAAAAAAAAAAAAAACAGCCTTCTCATTCATTTGAGACCAGTGCATTTGCACAGCAGGGGTGGGTGACACAGAAAGCTACAGTAAAAAAAGTTGATCCTGGATCAACAGTGTAATCCAACATCACCCAGCAACACACTGTTTAGACTAATCAAATACATGCATGTGCACTTTTGCTGATTCTGTTGTTTACCTCACAAGCATTGAGCAGGAGGAGAAAATTATTGCTGTATAATCCTGTTTCAAATGAGTAAAAACCACCGACTGATAAGTTCTCAGACTTGTGGACTTCTTGTGTGGCATTTTGTCTGCACTGCTGTACCTGTAGAAACACATGCACGCTAAGGAAAACCCTTGGGGTTTTTTGGATGCCAGAGTGTTTTCAGTCTAAACAGCATGGGTTATCCAATCCTGTCCCTGCTGACCACCACCAGTCTGACACTGCACGATTTTGATAGTGAAGGCGAACACCGGTTTCTTTAAAGATTTCAGTTGTGATTGATTTAGTGACACCTGTGGTCACTGGTGGTAATGTCTTATGGTCTCTGAGAACTAGTTCATTGTGTTTTTCCGAGCAGCCACAATGGAGGGCGGAGTGAAAACCACCCATCACCAGGAAATGGTTGGGTGGACTGTGACACCAGAGACCAAAAAAAGTATTTTGGTTAAGGATATGGAAAGATCATGGTTTTGGTTAAATGTAAATATACATGTGTCTGAATTCACTGTGACCTTTTTCTGTATTAACCCAGACCGCAATTTTCCCCTAACCTTAACCAAGTGCCTGAACATAACCATACAACAGTTTAATAATGCTGTAGTCACTACCTGTGGATATTATACTGCAAGATTGGAAGACTGCATATCCTACAAAATGTATTTGCTGTTGCCTCTTGTTTTCTGAATTTCATCCAATTCATCAACACAGTGATTATTCAAACTACTTTACAGAGAAGTAACTAGTCATAAAAAGTATCAAAAATTATATATGGAGAAAATCTTAAGGACTTTAACTTTATATGGATTGTTGTTTGCCATGTTGAGGCTCACTATAATGGCAAGTTATGGGCAACACTAAATCTTAATTTCTTCAAAGATATTATCATCAACTCTCAGTCCCCTCAGCTGTTAATTCCACTCTTGCTAATCACAAAGATGCTTCAGCATGATTGTTTGTCATAAGTGTTGTATTAAGTTGCTGCATTAAGATAAGAGATCCTGCAGGATTACTTCAGATTTTTCGCTCTGTTGACTTTTTGAATCTCCAATATAAAAACATTGCAGCACCCTTTTTTTTTTCTTTTTCTTTTTTTTTTGGAGCCTTTAAAACTGAACAATAAAACCGTGGTGTTTTGTTAATTGCCGTGACCAGGTATTTACTCATGAGCTATCGTTGTAGAATTACTCTTAAGACATGGGTTACACCTGTGTCATAAAAGGGTCATCAGATTGAGGGCGGACTATTTCATCATGCCGGCATCTTCACTTCCTTTAACAACAAATAAAGATGCCAAACCTTTAGTAAGACTGAAGTCAGTTCAGGAGCCCTAACATGCGCAGACTGCTACCTCTACAGTAATTTGTTTTGCTTTCTGGAAGGTCTTCTGTGCTTATATTCAAGTGCGCACAAGGTTTTTGACATTTTTATTATTAAGTCTTCTCCCTGCTTCAAGTGTTGTTGTGACAAGCTCTGATTGACATTCTTCCAGTGTAATGTAATTTTGTGTTTCAACATTTTACCTGCTCTTGCGTTGCTGTGTGTGTTTATTTCCTTCCAAATGTGTTGAGTGCCTCTTTGACTAAGCTGTCTTTTGCCTGAGGGTGTATTTCACCATGGTTTGAAAAGCATAGCATGAATCACCAACACACACACCCATCCAGAGTTGTTATGTTTTTGCCTGTGCCTAGCATTGTAATTCGCTGTTGATTAGCTTAGATTTACTCTTGTTTGAGTTGCAGATTAGCTACAACTCTCTACTCCACACCATTCAGCATGAGAACACATAATTGCACCAGTCCTCCCGGTAATCTCCCACCCAGACAATGTAAGAGCTCTCTTTTGTAAAGTTTCTCCATAGAAGGTGGGTTTTTCTTCAGGGAGGCTGCTTAAGAATTTACCAAATTCAGCCCCCAGTGAATCAATGATGACAGCTACTTGCCCTGTGGGTGGCCTTTTCTTCTGTTTTCCAGATCTGGGGCATTTCTCTGGATGAGAACAGACATCCAAGTTCACGTAAACAAGGGCTCTGTGCTGTTACACCGAACAATTAAGCACATGCAGTTTTTACTAAGCCCCTTTAGATAAACAACATGAGATCATGTGCTGTTGGTTTTTCATGCACAAAAGATGATGTGATGCACTTGTGTGGGGAAAATGCTCTAGGTGATCCATTTAAATAATAGAACAGCCATGCTGTCTGAGCTATGGAGGTCTGCAACAGATTAAATGCAAGCTGCCAATTATCCTGATTTTAAAGGAATAGTTCAGCATTTTTGGAAACCTGTTCACTGGATTTCTAGTGGAGAGTTAGATGAGAAGACTGATACCACTATTAAATATAAAGCTACAGCTAAGAGTCAGTTAGCTTAGTTGCTGGTAGTTGGATTTTGTTACCTTTGAACTAGTCTGTCTGACCGACTGTAGACAGTGGGTATAAGCCTACCTTTGGGCACTGTCTGTTACTGACTGCCTGTTACTGACTCCGAACAACTTCCAAGCTAGCAACCTAAACGCTGAAAAGGGGAAGTTTGTGTAATTGCATGGTAAACATACATATTTTACTGTTTTTTGTGGTGTTTTCTTTGCCATTTTAGTGATAATCACCTCCTAATGTGTAAGTGTTCCATTAAAACAAGTTCCCCTCAATAGAATTATCATGGGTTTAGAGCCACCCACAATGATTATGATTGGTTGAAAGTAATATAAACAAGCTAAAGCAAAATGATAATGGGAACAGGCAATGCAAGAGTACCTTTCCCTATTTCCAGTCTTTGCGCTAAGCTAACCGGCTGCTGGCTGTAGTTTCATATTTAAAAGACATGAGAGTGATATCAATCCTCTCCTCTAACTCTCCACCAGTGTGTTTCCCAAAATGTCAAACTCCTGCTTTAAATCGCATCAACTTAGGATCAGTGGTGTTTCTATGTCTGATCAGTGTGCTTGAGGCTTCTTCTGCCACATCACAAACCCAACCACCCTGCTGTTAATGATGCTGGCGGATAGGGGAGAGGAACTAATCAGAGTAGATGAAGCAATATAACAAGCAGGGCGTCGTCCAATTTTGAGCACCACCTGTTTCAGGAGTAAGAGCCCCAACTAGAATTTCTGTCACCGTCCAACTTTCATCCAGTTAGCTCAGGTTTTAAATTAAATTAGACATTTAAAAAAGGGTTATGTATTTATTCATCATTTGGGTGGAAAAAGATGCCCAGCTGAATTTCCTGATTGAAGTGAAATGCAATTGACTCCAGTCCAACAGTATGCCCTCCTCACCATCAAGCCAAGTTTCCAGTTGTAGAAGCAGCAGGACTTTTGTGTGCTTGCTGAGAGACTGATTGGACTGAGGGCACAGGGTCCCTTCCCCCCCTCTCCCATCCCCATAGGCCTGGAAGATGAATTAGGCTTTGGAGCACTTGAGAAGAGGTGGCGGCAGGCGGGGGGAACAATACAACCTGGGAACAGCTTGTGGCTCATCCATCTCATGTAATCTGTCACAGAACGCTGCCTGTCGAGTCAGGGTGGACGTACAAAGGAAATATTTGGGAAAAGGATATTGGCTCATTGAAGACAATTGCTGCACTGAAATGATTGCAAGTAGTCCCTCTTTACCTCAACAACATCTCAGGACTTAACACCTACCAGTGCCTCACTGTTTTCGCCAAGCCAACGGGAACTAATCTCTACAATTTCCCTGATCACATCTATGCATGATAGGGGTTACAGTTATGTAGGAACAAGGTTTTACTGAATTTCTAACTGGAGCAGGATCCTTTCCCTGCCTGCTTTTACACTGTCTCATTGTGTCATTGTTTCTCTGCTTTAGTTAGGTCTTGAGGTGGGCCCCGTCTGAGGGGTCCCTCAAGGCAAGTGAGTAAAAGAGAGAGATCTAAGACGTGGATGTCTGCATGTGTTCTTGTGCCCTTGAGACGTTAGCAACAGTAAATGTAAACTTAATAATACAGCCCATAATTTACTGTGTAATTTCACTGAACAGTACAAATCAGGAACCAATAGAATGCTACTTCTTCCAGCTGGCACTTACATGTAGGTACAGTGCAAGAAAACAAAACAATGGAAAACACCCCCATTTTTATGCACAAGCCCAAAAATTATGTATTGAAAAAAAAGGTTACTGTTCTTCAACCCCTTTGATTAGAGTCATAACCTTGGTCTCCTCAGAGAGGTAACTCTTTAACTTTTACAACCAAAAAGTCAGAATGAGTATGTGTGTGATAGAAATGTTTTTTTGCCTTGCCTATTTTTGTGGCATAATAAAGGGAGTGTAAGGCCTGTAGTCATGTGGAAAACACTTTGCAGCCATAACCACAAGACTGAACTAAGTCTGTGTCAACAGCTGTTGTACTGAAATGCTTTACATAGGTAGAATCAAGACATTTAGAGCTTTCAAACAATGTAGAATTTGTCACGGTTGTGTGAAGACTGAGTCTAGTACAGACCAAAACACACCTGAGGTAGCACTACCAAGGCCAAAGAGTCCCATGGGTGGAACATCCATCCATCCATTATCTATGCCGCTTATCCTCTGAGGGTCGCCGGGGGGGGGGGGGCTGGAGCCAGTCCCAGCTGACATTGGGGTACACCCTGGATAGATTGCCAGTCTATTGCAGGGCTGACATATAGAGACAAACAACCATTCACACTCACATTCACCACTACGAGCAATTTTAGAGTCACCACTTATCTTAACCTGCATGACTCTGGATTGTGGGAGGAAGTACCCAGAGGAGAGAACATGCAAACTCCACACAGAAAAGCCCCGAGAACCTTCTTGCTGTTAGGCCTTACCTAATATCTGCCATGAGCAAAGGACAAAAACATTTGTTTTTATTGTACTGTAAGGAACAGCACCTGTACTGTGCTCAATACAAAGAACATAAGCTGACAGGCTAAATTGCCCTTGCAGTGGGTCCCCTGTAGTTATGTTGCTGTACTCCATAAATGATTGACAAGTCCCTCATTATTCTTTTGTCCTAGTTTCCTACTCCCAAGTACCCCAGCATTTGTGAGCCCCCCTGTTGTCATTTTGGAAACATAAGTCATATATTCAATAACCTCTCCATCTGAGTTTTAAGAGAATTTCCCAAAGCCCCTTTCATACTGTAACTCTACAATTAGGAGCGCGTATCATAACTGTGAAATACATTAAACCATAATAATAACTTTGTAAGCTCCCTAGAATACCAGTGCTGTATTTTTCCCAAATCTCACTTTTGTTCCCTGGTACTGTGCCCCATAGGTACCCAGTACTTACAACAACTGAGTTTAATTTATTCCTCCTTTCCTCTAAAATACCCAACTGTTACTCTCTTGTTCCCATAGTGTTCTTTTATTCTGTGTACTTACACTTAAGTGGCAGTAGGAACCAGTATTTTGTTGGTAACTGATTCATGCCGTGAAATTTCATTGCAAATTGCAGACTGTTTCAGAGAGTGTTACCAAGTTATTTCCACAAATGACTGTCATCAAAGGAAATCTGCGCTGTGCAAATATCAGTCAATCTTCCCAGTATAAGACCAAACTGACTTTTAGCTGAATTTTAGCTAGCCAGGAAAATGATTCTTGAGTCCTCAAAAGGAGAGCAGATGCATAAATTCAATTAAAAATGGATTTTCCATCACAAATGACTTTCACTCTCTGCCATTTCTAAAGATCCACTGATAAGTGATCAATTTAGTCCATGACCTTTTGACCATGATGAATGATGTTACAACACACATGTAGTAGTGAATATTTTTAAATTATGGTCACGTCAATTTCCCCAAAGTGAATGCCATAGAAACACTCATGAAATATTAGAGACTCCAAGTGGAAGAGACTTGTGTGTGTTCATATTAGTGTATAATTCATGTCCACAGAAAGCCACCCACCAGGACGTCTTCACAGTCTCTCAGAGCTTGTTAACACACATGACGCCTCACTGAAGACAGTTCAGATGATAACTGTCTTCAAGGCCTCTTCTGTCAGAGAGGGGTAAATCTCTGAACATAGTGATTTTCAAGCTTTAGTCTCTTGAATATGTAAAATAGTCCCTTCCAGGCTTCTGTTTTCTTATGCACAGGCACTGTAACTGATACATAACGTGATTACTCTGGATTAAATATTAGCATATTGCTATATGATAGACAACAAATGGGAGCTCGTTTTTGCCACAGGCTCGCAAAATGTGTTCTTATTCTTGTGACTGCTGAAATGTAATGATATGATAAATGGGTAGATATTTGACAAAACAGTTTCAAATTGGAGCGTCAACAAAAGAAAATTGAGAGGAAAAAATACCTTACAATCATCATACTGATAATAAATCTTTCTATCTAGATCTGTTACATTCAGAGACGTCTTATGCAATGCCTCATGACTGTTGTATGATTTCTGTTTGACTAATTAGGTCAAAACCAAAGTTTGCCCCAAATAAGATGTTTCATACAAATTTAGAACATGGAGTAAAAAAAATGTCATTACTTTCATGCTTGATCTAATTTTTGCCAGAGGAGGGACATAAAGTGTGTTAAAAAGACAAATGAATTACATCTTTAACAATCTGTGAATCCCCAGTTTTTCTGCTTTTGATTTTGCCATTTTATGGGATATTCAAGTCACATATTTGGCTTGAGAATAGCCCAGAAGCCAGATCTGGCTTTAAAATGGTCTCCTCAGCAAAATGTATCCAATATTACTTTATTGACGCCACTGGACATTGTTGATTAATTCATGGCTTGTGGCTGATCTCATGTTGAAGAAAACAGATTTCTCCTAAGCTCAATGCATGTTGTTGTCTCATGACTCACATCCATTAAGCACTAATGGTGGATGACCTTCGCTGGTGTTTGCTGGGCTATAAAGAGACAACTGAAGCGCAGGGTAAAGAAAACAAACGTACAACTCTTCTCCTTGTTCATCCCTTTTAACTAGATTCTGGCTGTATCTGAAATCACTCTGTCATTCACGACTCCCTATTTAATAGACACTCAATAGTTTACTCAATAGCGAGACATGAATTGAGATTTCAGACACTTACTAATCGTTTTAACTTATGCAATATCAGACAGCTGTAGAGTTGCTCAGTGATAATTTCTGCATGTGTTAGATAGAGGGATAGTGGTGTACATACTATGAACAATACCTTTTTTCAGATAAAATTGGTAAATATAGTGCACTATAAAATGAACAGGGAGTGATTTTGGAAACAGCCAAGCTAGTGTATCTGTGAGACTGTGCTTTTAGCTACATGCTAATGCCAGCATGATAACAATTCTTGAGGGGGGAATAAACATCTGAACCCATTTTCATGGCCAGCCATCCAATAGCTGTTGGGAGTCAACAAATTAAACAAACAATTGCTTCTTCATGGTGGCACTAGAGTAAAAGTCAGGGGATTACCAGAGTCATTCAGGTTCACCCTCTGGGGGCCATAAATATCTGTACCCAATGTCTCTGCAATCAATTCAAGAATTGTTTAGATGTTGCACATTACACTCAAAATGAAAAAATTCAACCTTGTGGTGGGACTAGAGGACAAGCCAGTAGATTCTCAAAGTCACTATGATTAATCCTCTCAGGACCATGATCATTTGTACAAAATTTGATGGAAATCCATCCAGTAGTGAGGCGTTTCAGCATGGATCAAAGTGGCAAATTTGATTGACAGACTGACACTGCCATCTCTAAAGACATGCTGCCATGCTACCATGGCTGAAAATGTGAAAACAGTAGTAAATACCTGTTACAAGTAAATGTTATACAGTAGCAAAACCTCTACAATCATCCAGTGGGCTCTGTGTCATATCATTCTTGAGAATGGAAATTAATTTGGTCATGGTAAAAACAATCTGTTGTATCCTATTGTGTTGTTTGTCTTTTCCTTAGTGATTATGTTATTTAGTATCACTTTATTCTACTGTATCTGTGTTACTGCCTTTGATGAGTGTGATCAGTTGACACAGATCTTTAATTTACACATGCTAAAGAACAAGCTTCTTTTAGACAAGTTTCAAGGCTTTACATTTTCTTTTATAGAGTAATGGAAAGATGATCACACGAATCACGCCAGCCCCTCTGCGATTCCACATGGCTGGCTGATTAGCCCTTTTTCACTGATGGAAAACACATGGCGTCCACACACAGCTTGTTCATTTCAGGTTTTAGTTGGTGTGACGCTCAGCAGTGAGAGTACTTGGTTTGGAGCCTCAGCCTTGAAGGGCAGTCATCATCAGAAATCTGTCCCCTCGGCTCTCCACCGACCACTGACTGTTATTTAGCTTTCCAATGGAGGCTGGCTGCTCCCTGGGGAAGGCATGAGTGTGCCTGCCAGCAGGATTGCATCGGAGGCAATAGAGGAAGATGGAGGATGGATGGAGGATGGTGAGTAGCTGCTGCTGCTGCTGCTTTTCCCTCTGTGTGAAAATGAGTCCATTAATTCAGCCCCCCCTCCCATGCCTCTCCCCCAGCCCTCCCTGTGCCTGTTGTCTCTGTTTGTTAGCGAGATGATTCCTTCTGTCATGTCAAAGGCAACATTATCATATTCTTGTTGCCTGGGAAACCAGCACTGAGAGAGACAACGACTTAAAGCCTTCATGGTGTTTGAAGCTGGAAAACATGAAAGGTTATCTGTGGTGCTGAGAGAGTTGGAATTGTGACATATCTGAAAAGGTCTTATTGTTCCCTTTTTTTTTTCTTAACTGGCTCACTGTTTTCTGAGAAATTCCCCTTTGGTTGTTTGTTAACAGATTCAGTTCAGTGAAATTAGAACATACAGAGGTAGTCACAAAGGTAACATGTTCAATTTATGCTGAAGCATGAAGATCGGGTTTGGATTGCAGCATTGTTTGGTTTTGTGTAATCATACTATTAACCAATTTTAAAGTGTTGACATTGAGTCATTTACAGATGATATCAATAACTATGTGAAAAAGAATGTTTCCGTTAGTGTTCATATTTGATGAGAGTATGAACAGACATGTCTAATAGACTGCTTTTAGAAAATGCACTATCTATGTAGGGTTTCTAAGGTGTAACCAACAGCTTTATTAATGTTAAATAAATAATCTATTAAGGCTTTTTTGATCAATTACAAGGCATGAATGTGATCAGTGTTTGAGTCACCAGGTTGTGACAAATCCCTTTGGCTGGTGTTTATCCCCCACCAGCATAACACTTGCTTTATCCTTTTAGATGAGCTCATTCGTTCAACAGGAAGACTGCTCCAATGGACCGTTCAACCACTTTCCCCCTGGAAAAGGTCTTTGGAAAACCAAATGGATCTGGACCAAAATTCACATATTAATAACTTATCAAAATTCACACCTATTTAAAAAAAAAAACTTTAATCATCAACCCATTTCTCTGCAGACCCAATGGCTTGTTAAGGGCTTGTTACTTACTACTTATTAATATGTGTATTTTGCAAGGAATTGTGCTAATAGCTAAACTGGCCTAACTGGAATAGTGAAACAAATCCACTAATACAATAAGAGTATGATATGATCATGTCTGGCATTAGAAAAAAATGTAAGACATCGTGTGAACGAAACAAGATTCATTAGCTCTTTAGCACTGTTTCTCAAAATGGAATATATAGTAGATACACTGGCAGAAATGGATAATGATAATAACAAACTTAATGATCCCTACAAAGAGTATGGAGATATCTGACGTAGCCCTCCACCCCTGAGATAAATGTGGCTCTTTGTGCTCTTCGTTTGAGAAGCATTATATGTATGATTTGTGTATATGTTTACATGTTCATACAGAGGGCTTCTGCGTTGTGTTTTCATTTCTTTTTTAAATCATTTTCTCTCATTTTGTGCCTCTATGTTAAGTTATCACTTTCTGGTAAGATGTCTTAGTGTTAATTGTTAATGCTTATGTGAATTCTAACTATTTGTTACTGGTAGCATATTTTGTGTTGTATCATTCTTTATAATTTCTTCCTTTTCTCCTTATTTGTGTTTAATTAAAATTTTAAATCATTCAATTAAAAGGAAACAATTTAGGGGGTGCTTAGGGGTTGCAGTGGATTTGGATTCATGACCCCAGTATTCCTAAAATCCTGGTTCTGACCGTGCCCCCAACCACCAGCAGTTACCAGTCTGTACCTCAACCCATGTTATGCCGTTTAGGCTGTCTGGTGGATATTACTCCTAGAGAGCAAACAAATTAAATCACAGTCCATTCAGTGTTCTTAAATCCAGTTCCATATCTTCAGCCCGAGCTCCGTGGAGTGTGACAGTTCAATCCGAGTGGAACCGCCTGTCCTGGATTTCTTAACCGCTCCCGCTGCTGCTGGTTGGCTACATTGTATCAGTTCCCACACGAAGAACCACCACGGCGGCGCTCATCCAGAAACGGCGAATACGGAGGAATTAACCTGGATGGGAAGCTATTCACCGTGGGATTAATTGCCACAGGATCGCGGGAGAGGAACCGGACTTGTGTCGGGCTTGTGACGGCGCCGATAAAAATGCGCTCGGGACTCGGTTGTTCTCGATGTGGACGGTATCTCGAAGTGTGATGGCAGAAGTCCAGTGAATCGCTGGCCTCCCCTCCCCTCCTCTCTTGTGTTGGATGTCTTGGGGAGTGCGCTGCCACTGGTTTCTGGTCCTTCAGATTTTTTTGAATAGAGGTTTTATTGTAATTCAAGCCACATTACTCTGATTTGTTCTTTTTATGGAGTGCACACCACCATGGACGGACCAGGGATTGGGATAGGAGTGGCTTGCTAAGTCGGTAAGTTAGTACATTTTTCTCTTTTCTTCTCTTATTGTTGTTAATGCAACGACTCGCTAGCCATTTAACGTTAGCCTTGCGTGCAAAGCGAGCTGGCTAGCTTTACACCATATAGCCAACACAGCATGCAGCAGCAAGAAGCTAGCCAAGGCTCACTGCACTCTGAGCTCATTGTTTCACTCTGCCAGCTAGCGTACAAGTCAGATTAGCTCATTACACCAAGCTAAGTTAGCCCCGTTAGCTTCTTGAAGTTCAACTAACGTATAAACACGTAAAACGGCAACTTAATCTACTCTTATTCTGAGTAACGTTAAAGCACCTGATGAAATAGCTTTAGTTCACGGGCAGCAGCGGTCAGCTATCACCTCAAGAAGTGACTGTAGAGAACACACTTGGCTGCCTGCACTAATAATTTTCCTGTAAATTTACATTTTTGTCCACAAAATGTTTATGAGGAAACATTAGAGTCAAAGCTACTGCTTTCTCCAGTGAAGTGCCTACAGTGTTTCTCAGGCTGGGAACCGGGGACCCCAGGAGGTCTGTTGTGAGTGGGGGGCTTTTGGAAATCTCAAGAAAAACAGAAAATGAAACATTGTTCTCTAACATGTCACTCTTGAGGTCTCAACTGAATGTGCGACCCTATGTTTCGCTTCCACTAAGCTAGTGTCACTGTAACAACACTGTGAGAATATATAGGGTGTTACACCTCTGAACCAAGGTATAAGAGGAATAAAGTCCTCTCTAATGGAACCTAAGGGGACGAGATCTCATGAAATGGTGGATTGTGGTCTAATAAACCTTTAAGTTAGGGATTTTTGACACGAGGAAAAAATATTTGGGACCCATCACTCCAGATTAGTCAGTTTCTTTTTGTTGGCTCATGTTGTTGGGGCTGTCCAATCTCAGTGAAGTGAGTCATTCAATTAAAGCACTTTTTTTCTTTTTACAAGACCACTAAGGGCTAACCCTGTGCTCTACCCTGTGGCCTGTGCTGCTCCATAGAGAATGACAGTACCACATTAAAGACTGGCCATACAGTCTGCAGCCCAGGACTTGGCTGTAGCTTGATTTATCTATTAGTCAAGATCTGAGATTACAATTCAGCATTTTACAAAATGGTCCAGTTTGCAGAGGTTGTCTCCATGCTCAACTACAAAATCTTGGGTTTCGTTAAAACTGGCTAAATTTGACTATTAAACATAACAGTACAGTACGTATCTAAATTGGCCATATGTGCATCAGGCAACATGGCAGGTTTTGTCAGGAAAAAATGTGAGATTTGGCTCACCAGTGGGTAACTAGATTGCAAGATAGAATTACAGGTTTTTGCACAACCTTGTTCATTGTTCCCAATGAACCGTTGCCAGCAGCTTATCAGATATAATTGGTTGTTCACATATGTCATTTGTGGTACATGTTTCTGTTTACTTGTGTAACTGCTTAGTGCTTACAGTGCAACTCTTTAAGTCCTCCATCTGGCATGACTAAATGAATGGACTAGTCTCCGTGAGTCTTTCGCATTAGCTAGCAGGGACATATTTCAGAGAATGTCAGCAGTGTCTGTGAAATCAGTAAATTTAAGTTTTTCTTAGAGTGCACTAGACCTAAACTAAATTGGCCTATCTGATACATTTGTCAGTAGTAGCTTATTGCAGATACATCCGTTTAGGTTTGTGTCCACTAATTAGTAACAAGAATTTGCAGTATAGTGAGGCTAAACTAGGCATGAAGTAAATTAGAAACATTGCCACCTTCACACAGTTTGTCAACCACCAAGTTCATATTAGAGGTCTTTCTTGGTATGACTCTTAGTTACAATTCTTTGAACCAAAAAAAAAAGAAAAAAAAATCTAAGAGATCTGTATCTGTTGCCTCTTTTAGGGCTGCGACTAAGCATTATTTTTATTATTGATTAATCTGTTGATTTTCCCCATTAGTCGTTTGGTGAATAATATTTTAGAAAAGTGTGACAAAAAGATCCATCCCAATTTCCCAGAGCCCAAGATGACTTCTTCAGATGTCTTGTTTTGTCCAATAAACAGTCCAAAACCACCCAAACATACTGAGTTAAATTTTGTAGAACCACCTACTGTCCAATACTGTTCAGACCAACACACCAATAAGCATGAGAGAAAGGAAAGTTTGAATATTTGGCAGTGAAACATTTGCTTGTTCCTAAAAAGCCTTAGGAATACCTGGCAGATGCAGCAGTTAATGTTAAATATCAGTTTGGTTGCCTTGCATTTTGGCAGCTCTATTTTCTGGGTGAGCTGTTGACACTGATCAAAGAAAACCTTAATATAAATGCGGGTTTAAGAAACCTATATACATGAATTCCTCCTACGCACAGTTGTAGAAACTCTTCACTGCACTGTTCATCCACTTTGCTCCTGTGTGCCATACAGTAAATATGGCTGATTTGTACCACGTACTCACCTTGTATTTGGTAACACGCAGCATGTTGGAAGTTGTTTGTACACTATCCAGTTAGCAGCAGACCTGCGGTTGATTTGTATTCAAGCGTTTCGCCAAAGATGTCAGCAGATGCTAGCAACTGGGTTGCTCAGAGTAAAGGCTTGGTATGCAGCCCCTATAGCCTGACTGGGTAGTTGGTTAAGATTTCAAGAGACATACAGGAGGCAATGTCGATGCAGTAGACAAAACAATCACGTACAGCCATGGAAACACAAAATTAACAGTTGGGTTCAGGGATCTATTTGAACCATTTCAACATTTTACTCAGCGAGTCAGAAAAACATATTTTGGTATGGGGAGCAGTGAGAAGATCAACTTTACCTGAGCTGCTGTAATTTGTCAGCTGTACTCTATAAATGATTCAAGGCGTTCGCTTAGGCTGTAAGAGTGTTAGTCAGTGTTGATTCATTACTGGCTTTTTTTGTATTGACTATATACTTTCTAAGGGTGTTTTTGTCTTGAGACATATTACTTCTTTTCTATACTTTTCATGCTGAAATCAATACAAAACATAGAAATATAACCGTGTTGATCCCAGAGGATTTCACATTGCCAAGGACTTGCCTTCAAAATTGAAATTATGTAGCTGGTAATATAGATGTCGGAACACTGGTGGTAGTGTTAATAACAAACATTTGTTCCTTACTATCTTAAATGGCAAGGAAAATTCAGATTGACTATTGATGCTGACTAACTTTTCAAAAGCAGTTCTCCTCCATCTGATTACTGTTTTGCTTTAGAAGTAATTTGTTCTAATCATTGTACAGGTGTTAGGAGCCTTGTTGTAGCACGCCAGGCACACTTTATATAATCTGACAGAACCATCAATTGCAAAGTGGAAGTGAAATTTAAGACTCTTAAGCTCCACACAATAACATGACATTTTATAGATGTCAGAGATGTATAAATTTACCCAATGCTTGGATGAGAGCCTAAACTGAACATGAGAGCAATGCCACTTGAGGAAACCAGATGTGATTTTTGAGATAACCGAGGTGCTTTGATGTAATGTTTAAATGCGGGAGCGTGGAAAGAAGTGTTAGTAAAAGTGACTAATAAATGTGGTGATGCTGTGACTTTTATTTAGACTCAGTGTTTTTGCAGATTATTTACCAAATACGTATTTCTCAGTATGTGACTAGAAGGAAATATTACGATTCAAGGACATACAAAAAACAGTGAAGGTTTTGTATTATGTTTTGTGTTATTTATTTATTTTTTTAAATCTGTTCCACATCAAGCTGGACAGCCAAGAAACAGTGTAGAAGAAGAGAATTTAACAGTGTTTGTTTAGAGGTTCAGGGCATCAGATTAGCCCAGGACAAGGGGATTAGCTTGGCTTTGTAAGGCTTCCTAAGTCATCTCATGGCCGCACACCAGCTGATGGCAAACTAAGAAAGGATTTAGCCTATTTCCTTCAAAGCACTTAAAAATCACATGAATTAAGCCATTTATGAATGTGTACATTCACAATTTAATTTTTGGTTTTTACTTTGGCAAAGAAATGGAAATAATAACAGATCTGCTAGATGAGACTTGTGTGCAACACTTGATTCCCCTTTTGCAGTGGTGGGTTCATGTTAAGCTTCATAATGTAGTTAGTGTCATTTGACAGGTTGAGATGAGATGGAGCATCTTTGTAGCTTAAAACACCATACAGTGTTTCCTCAAGGTTGATTTATTTGAAGTGGTCAACTTAAAGTGATGGGGATTGGGCTTGTCACAGCACCGGTGGGAAGCTCTGACATCAACACTTTGCAGAAAAACAGCATCACATACATAGAAGACTGTTTACCTACTTATCGGCGCAGCTACATTAAACAGGAAGACATCATAAAAGAAGATGAGTGAATTAAAATCTTAAGAAAGAGATCTTTTTTTGGTAGGGTCACAGGATTTGTGCCTTATCCTCATCTCAGAGCTTAAGATAGTGATCTATACAGAGAAGATGTGGAGCGATTAATCAGAACCTCACTCAAAACATGATTTATCACTGACTGCTTTGATTACCTATTAACTGTAAAAAAATAAATAAAAAAATCCAAACATTCTTTTGTTTAAGCTTCTCACATGTGAAAATGTCTTTGGCTTTTGTACTGTTTACTAATGTTATGTAGACCAAACTATTATTGATTATGATAGTATTTATTACTTACAGTCCTAATAAAGTGTTCAATGCAATATTTGTACTTTCTTACACACTACAGCTGCATATTGCACTCTTGGCCTAAAATAGGCTCACATAGAAATTGGTAAAGTAGTTTATATACTGCATATTTTAACAGGTGAATAGGTCTGCATTAGAAAAGGCCTGCACTAAAACTTTGTTGTAGTGTTTTGTGTAATACTGGTGGAGAGAGAAGTGTCTGATGGAACAGATGTGGGTGGAGGGTTTGGGCAGGATTTGGATCGTCTCTTCATCTCCATCAGAAACAAATGCTTAGGTTCAATTGCAGTCTCCAGCTAACCGTAGTGCTTAAGAGGCATGGTGCACCTGAGAATTATTTAAATCTTGCAGAAAATTGAAGCAAGGGAAACAAATGTTTTCATCTCACTTGACACATACGTTCACTGTGTCTGTAAATATCATTAATTAAACCTGCTTGTTGCTGTTTCACTTGCTTGTTCAGACGTTAAAGCATAGAGAGGTGTTTTTTTTTGACAGCTTGTGGTTTACTTGTGCTATGGGCAAACAAAGAATTTGAAATGGACCTGTGCTTCTATAGTCAGTATTTCCATCCTTTGGACCCAGCTTGGGACGCTTCTTGTGGGGACAAACGTATCTGGGATGGCCACCAAGATAAAATTTTATGTATTTGAACTGTTGTGCTATGTGAGAACATCACCTCTACTATTTTGTTGAAAAAGCTGACTAGATGTGACAGCTGTCATTTGAACTGTTAAGTCGCATCGTGGGTCAAAGAATATGCAATTCTGCTTTAGTTTTTATAGCACTGATTGAATTTCTCACCAGTGAATTGCCAATTATAGCAGAAAAGAGCAGACTTTGAATGCTTGTTGCACAGTTGCTGCTTTGCCAGAGACTGGTGATCCATCTTTTCCTGGGATGCAAGCCCAGGTTACACTCAACTCCCCGCCACACAAGCTATAAAGATATTGTCAGCTTTTGTGCTGCTGCACAGTCTTGAGTGCTGCAGAAATGCTGTCTCATTTGCCTTTTGGTTTGAAGTATCGTCTTATGTGTTCTTGGAAAGAAAATCCACAGAAATTATGAGTCAATTCAGGCCAATTCTTTTTTGTTGTTGTAATAATGAAGCCCTGTCAAATTTCATTAGTATGTTTAACACACTGTTGCTGTGAGTACTGTCTCAATTCACCCACTCAAAAGCAACATGACCTTGTTTGTCACTCTCGCTTCACTCGTTCCTGACACTGGTGATCTTTTCACTGCAAGGTTGCACACAATTTCCCATCTACAAATGGCTGAGTACTATACCATTGTAAAGAAAATGGTATGAAATAGTTGACGCTATAATCTGTTGACAGAAAGTCTAGTGTCCTGCCAGAGGCTGTAAGCTTGATTTTTATCCGTAGGAATTTCATATGTTGTTGAGTTGGGTTTAGTGTAGAGCAAGAAAGGTCTGTGTGTGACATGATGTGTAGGACTTCCTCATAGCACATTAATACTGTAACATGGTGGCAAAGAGTGAGTGGGTGGTTCTGAGGCACTGTCCCCATTGCCCTAATCATACTGCAGAGAATCCACTGTTGTCTGTAGAATCAAAGAGAAACATTGTCTCTCTCTCTCAGATGACACATGCCTCACTTGTGATATTGACGAGTAAATGAGAGAACATCCATAAATGACAAAATTGCTGCAGTCCAAACTGGAAACACATGATCAAATGGAGCTTCAATACAAACGTCAAGACATTTTTGAAAGAATATTGAAAAAGTAATTCTTCTGTCCAAAACGTGTGTGCGAAAGTTAACAGTTCTACATACAGCCCTGTTTCTTCTCACTGCTGGAGCACACATGGAAACAGATTGTCTCCGTTTTAGTTTGAAACATATTCACATCAAAGCAGCCTCAGTTTATAGACCACTGAAGTGTTGTCATTTCATGCTCTCTGTGATCATGTCCAGTTCCTTTTTACTGTGCATGGATAAAGAATTAATTGGGATTAAAGGCTTTATTCGTTTGATTCTACAGAACATATACTGTAAATATTATGGGGCTAGTTTAACAGGCAATATGCATTTTCAGCTGTTTGATACTGAAAGCATTACCAAAGAAAAAATGGTGCTGGATGTTTTCGCAGCCATGCCATCCTCTCTCTTACTTTTCTCTGCTTCATATTCTTATAGTGAATTCAAAACTGTTTTATCAGTTACCACAAATCCCAATTAAATCTGCCAATTTTGGACAAAATAGTCAGTTTTGGCATGTAATTACAGGGAATCATATTAGGGCCCTCAAGGTTTGACAGTAATGGTTGGCCAGTTGCCCTTGGCAACCACATTTGGGCCACTGTCAACCATTTTGTGCAGTCTGGTTGCTCTTTTTGGTAACCAACACACGGGTTCCTCTGTCCTTGTTTTAAAGTCTTACACTGAGGCAAATAAGAGAGCTTCTGTGTTTTGTTGGAAATGGCAAAATATGTTCTATGTGAATATGTTCATATATATAAATAGTCAAACAACACCACTGACAAACCCAGAAGATAGTCACTGACACCATTTGTAAGAGAGGTAAACCCAAACAAAAGAGAAGTAGAAACTAGAGCGCCAACAATTTGTCGATTTAATTGATTAGTCAGTTGACAGGAAATGAATCTGCAACTATTTTGATGTGCAATCATTTGCCATTTTTTAAGTAGAAATGCGCAACATTTATTGTTTCCAGCTTCTCAAATGTAAGAATTTTCAGCTTTTCTGTGCCACAGGAGACACTAAACTGAATATTGGAATTGGAATTTTTTTTTTACATTTTACAATTATCTGACTATCTTATTATATAAAAACAATTGATTATTGAGTAAAAACAATTTATATACAGCTGTAGTAGAAACCCTGCACTCTTTTAGTACCATGTATAAATGACGTCTGATTAAATGAAAACTGAGAACAGCCACTAGAGAATGAACGGAATGGGTTTGTTTCATATTTTAACGCAGCAGATCCAGCTATCCAGGAAAAGTACAAATTCTGAAAAATGATAAAAACATTTTCTTACTTTACTCATTTGTTGGTTTTCCTGATCAAATTAGACACAAGTGTCAAGCTACTGATCTGATCACACTGCAGGAAGTTATTATCTGTCCCTGTTCATTTTCCCATTAATCGGACAAGGTGATAGAACCAGATTCGCTTATTTAAACGGAAAATTTATGTCATAGTCAGATAAACAGCATCATGCAATTTTCACAAGGCATCCAGGGAAAATCTCACATTTAAAAGACACACCACATGCCAATGGCAAGAGCAGAGATCCTATACAAACCTTGAGAATGCAAATGCAATTTAAGCAACGCTTGCCTTAATCATACACTTTTCACTCACCCATTATAAAAAAAAGAGGTAATGACTCTGGACAGATCACACTGTGTAGCTGCAGGCTGTGTGTATTGATTTCCTCTGGCTTCAGTGCTGTTGCTGTGATGTTTACCACTCATTATAAAAATGTCTGCAGTGTGGACATTTATGTAAACAGTCAGAGGAGCAATCTTGTGGCTTTAACATAAGTGGATTGGACTATCCTGACTGGTTTGGAAAAATATGGGTAGGTAATGTTTCACTCAACAGCTTAAGCCTTTGTGTTGAGATGTTGTGGTATCTACATGCAGGGCAGTGGAGGCTATGCTGTATGGGCTGCGTGGAGACAACAGAAATTTCTTTCCAGCTTGGTCTGCTTTGTGTTTTTCTCCTACATTTTTCCATTGCTGGTTGTATTTGTTGATATGCAACACAACATGGAGCAGGTTAGGGAAAATGCTCGACAATGCCCCCTTTCATTAATGTTGCAAAGCCATTCCCAGTGGAAGCCTTCCTCTTAACTGCAATCAGCTCTGTTTACAACAAAGGGAATAAATGAAGGTAAACCCAATTACTTTGGGTGTTTAATAAATGCACAACACGTCATGATAATGTACAACACATCCATCTAGTGAGGTAGCAGTGCCACACCAATCTATGGGTTAAACCCTATGCTGAACTATAAATCACTTCCCACGCCGTGAGGCACCTACACCAGCAGCAGAGAAACAACTCGACAGAGTAGCATAAATTCAGCTTTAGTGTTATTAGTCGTAAAGTGAAGTATTGAGATCCTCCAAGCTGTGAATATATCAGACTAAATATGAGTATGTAGTATGACACTGGTGAGAAAGAACACTTATGCCATTGTGTAGGTACATGGTGTCTTAGATTTTACTTACTTACTTACTATATTGTGTTCTGCTAGAGAAAAATAGATTAGATTCTGACCTTAAACTGAGAATATAATGTCTGACAGCCAATCTGTTTGCTTTGCATTTTAATTTGGCAGGCACCATAAAAGAAGATTGACAATGTTGGAGAAAATGAAAGCAGACAGGCATGTAGAATAGCAGAGGTGGATTGATAACTGAGGAAAAAAGAGTTGACATTAGTGACAATCTGAGGAAAAGCAAACAAAACTGCTCTTTTCATTTTCAGGGTGACAGAGCATTTGAGCTCTGACCCAGCTGACTTGCATTTTTGGAGGTGGATGCACATGTGGCCTTGTCATTTCCTTTAATGGATGACCAAGTGGTCATGGTTGCAGCGAGTATGTAAACAAGGCTGTCGGATGTTGGAGTAAGGCAAATGTATTTCAGCTAGCACTGGGTGGTGTTGTTAATGTTTTATGATTACTTTCCAAAATAGCTCCTCCAAGACCCCTGCATTGCCATTGTGCAACATGGAAACTGTGGTTGTTTACAGCAGCAGTTGCAGGACCATGTGAAACAGAATACAGAGCTCAGTTTGTGCAGTGTCTAAAAATTATGGACGAGGGTCAGTGTGAGTTGAAATGTGGGAGTGAGCACCAGCAAAAAGGTTAAGCAAACAACCAGCGCTAACAAGTAAATTATACTGTACTTGAATAGGAAAAGCATCAAGACACACAAGTCTAGTTTTATCACTGTACTAGGTATAGCTGAATAGGGTTACTTTACCAGTCACTGAAATGCTGCATGCTACTTGTGCCCTCCCTTACATGTGATTTCTAGCATTTCAACTTCCTGCAGGGATTGAGTGCATACAAGTGTCAGCACTCACTGTCAGATGTTACTGCCTACTATTGGTTTTTAGGAGCAAGACTCAGTTGCAAGATGGAGCCACATCAGGTGGAAGTAAGAGGATGTATGAGAGGTGCTTTGCCTGTTCAAAATGTTCCTGTCGGTAGGGGCTGATTGCTTTTCCTGCGTCAGTCCAGTTCGCAGCTTTCTTGAGAGCCTCATCCAAACAACTTCACACTCAACACTGCACTTCCTTGAGTCGTGAGCAATAAACTGTGGTATAGAATGTGCTGTCACAGTTGAGTTCTGCCTTTCTCAAAACCCTTGCATGTATGTGCTGTAAATTGACCAGGTGCTGCACCGTTCTTGTACTGTAGTTCTACCTGTTTCTTCATGCCAAGTAAAATGTCGAAAGGCGGTGCAACCACACATCCAAAAATACATCACAGGTGACACTACACTTCTTTTGGTCCTCAGGAATACACCTGCAAAGTTTGAAGTTGATTGAATGAGTAGTTGTCAAGAAAATTGAAAGACAGACAGACATATAACATTTATTAAATGTAATGTGGAAGAAAAAGTAGATATGGTAGAATTAATTGTTCATTAAGTGATACAAGTGCACTCAAAAACTAGTATTCAGTCAATAGTGAATTGGGTCCAGATTGGTGCTTACTCCTGATACCTGAATTTTTGAATGTGACACTTTTTGTTTTTCAGGACCAGATCACTGCTGCATCGATTCTGGAAAGCTACCATGTAGGAGTGACAATGGCATTTGAGACTCGGCTTGTGTTGACTCGGCTTCTGTTAAGCAGCTGCTGGCAGTTATTTGAGGTTAATGGTTGTCCATGCCCTCTCTCTAGTTAGACATTTACATGGCAACACATCAGCCTTGTACATGGTACAAACAGTAGTGCAGTATGTTAGTCATTCAGCACTACCCTGTTGTCTTCCCGTAGTTAAGACGCCTGACTCTGCACAGGAGCAGTTACACCAGTGTTGTGTGGTGCCTTTGTTGTTGTATTACAGACTTCTGCAAGTCAGCAATTTCCAATATAGTAGGTTAATAGAAGTTTCCTCACAGATTAAAGCAGTTAAATGGTTTAAAAAGGTCCAGAGAAGGTATAGATACCACTGGCTTTAGGGAATGCATTGTGTGCAGATGGATATTTCAGTTTTTTACTAAGAATTTGTTGGAATCCTGTTTAGCAGACTGCTCGGCCAGGAATGCATGTAATAGACAACACACGAAAGACTGAAAGAAAAAAAAAGCCTTTATCTTATTCTGTTCCACGCACGCACGCACGCACGCGCACACACACACACACACACACACACACACACACACACACCCATAAATACAGACACACTCACGCAGCAGTGCTGGACAAGGGACTGTCTGCTCTGTAGCCCAAGGCCTTGTCCTTTTACAACTCTTCTCTCTCCTTCATTTGTCTGTCAGTATTTTAGTAAAAGAAAAAGAACTAGCTTAATTTACCCAGCGCATTTATTCAACTCATTGTCTGTTTTCATCCTGGATTGAGGAGAAAAGCCTTAATACAACATTGATTGATGGGGAAAATATTCCATATGGACATTCAAGATTACAACAATTCAGATTTGGTACAGACAGTTTTTAGCAGTGCCTATCACCACTATGTCTATTCCCTACCTGAACTGTTTTGCTCTTTTAATGTAGTTATATCCACAATGAAATAAGGACTAGATAAAGTTAGGTTTTAGTTTCTTCTCTACTGTGCACAGTCATTCTCTCCCTCTCTAAACAAAATTCCCACCCCTAGTTTCAACTGATCGGACACATGATAGATTTATGTGTTAGATGAGGGCAGAAACATCTTGCCTTAACCAGCATGTGATCATAAGCAAACTACATTTTATAACATCAAAACCAGTGTTCATAACGGCCTTTTAAATGATCCTACTGTTCTGGCATTCAAGTGTAAACTGTGTATAATGGACGTCCAAGTACTGTACAGCACTTCTAAGTACTCCACTTGCTTGTTGTGGCAGTGTGTTATAAATCTTAAATCTGGCCTGTTGATTTTCACCATCTAGACCGAGTTTGAGGAAGAAAATCCACCGTGAAACCTTAGAAACTCAATAGAATTTTTGTCATGTTAAGCTGTACAGCAAATATTTCCTTTAATTTTTAAAATGTGATGCATCTCATTTTACATGTGTAGTTGTGTCTGTTACTTCCTTTATCTTCTTAAGCTCCCCTCTTTAGTTTTGAAGCTCCCAAAGTGCCAAAAAGGACCCTGAATGAACATATTTGTGATTTCTGTAATATAGTGACTTTCTGCTGAATCAGAGTGAAAAAGAAAACATGCGCTGAACAATTTAGCTTAGTGGTATCTTGACAGTGAAGCTCCCTTCTGTTGCATAGTTGATAATCCTGATTTGAAGCCTGACTTCATTCGCACTAACTGGAGGAGGTCAGGCAAGATGGTGACAGTGATTATTCTCTAATGAGAAAGACCTTGAACCTGCCCCCTCCCTGATCCCTGAGTCTGATAAAAATCAAACATGCTTAACATTGTAAGCTGACTCAAAGTCTGGGGTGTTTATTATGAACAGCTCAGGAAAAATCCAATGATGTGGTGGAAAGGAAATGGCCATTAAACAGAAACCATTATATCCTATCATCTTAGAGTGCACGAGTACAAGTGAAAATGAGAGAGAACAAGGGTCCAGTGTCTGTGTTCTTCCCAGGAAGTATTATGAAGTTATATGGACTAGACCTATTGATAAATATTGTGGTATTCAAGAAGAGCTGTTAGTGATTTTTATCATTTGGCCCAAAAAACTCACATCTCTCCTAACTAAGTGTTTAATGAATTTAATTAATAAGGGAGTATGTTGTGCTTAACTTGTTGTTTATTTACAGTACAGTGGGTTGCTCTTAGCAGCTGGTGTAACCAGAGCCAACAAACAACAAATCAGAAATTGATTAGACTGTATTTAGCTGACACTGATAGTTGAGCCATCCAGAAAAAAAGAAGAAAAAAAAAGAAAGAAAGAAAACTTGGATCAGACCCAATCCTGTGAATTCACTCACAAAATCACACTCCTCTGTTACATGTTACTGTGGGTGCTGTTCAATAAACAAATAATGAAACACATCAGAGTAACAGTAACCTTTACTTTTTTTTAGACAGTTAACGGCAACAATCACTCAGGAAGTTGCAATGTCATGTTGCTGCAAGATCTTTTGAGGTTTTTTGTGACAAGATGTCAGATTCTTGCCAATTGGTGCTATTATCATCATTTGTGAACGCCATTTTGATGACAAAATAAGACCAATAGCTAAAAACCAGTTATTCAGTTCGAAACACCTTTGCAAAAATGCTTGATAGGAAGATGGTTTTATTGATACCAACTCTAACATTTGACTGGAAGGGGCTTAGTTGTCAACACCAGAGTTAACACACAGCATTTCAAGAGCTCCCTTACTACAACTGGTACTTTTCCTGCCTATGAATTATTCAGCTTCATTGGTTGATGGTGAGGTTCCCTTGCTTTGTTTTCTAGTTTTACACAAACTTTTCTGAACCATAAACTCTAAATAAAACCCATTTCATCCATGAGTGCTTTGACCTTTTTTGGCCAAGTTATGTCCAAACTGATAGAATCTAAATTGTTTGAGATTTTAACATTGATATTTACACTTGATTTTGTACAAGAGACAGAATCACTCTATTCTCCAGGATATTTTTGATGTAGTGTTTTATTAAGTCTTAATAAGGAAGGACAGAATTCTGTCTCAATGTTTTGCTGAATGGTTGGCACTTCCTCACTTAATTCACTGAGTTATTTTAATCTTGATAACAGGGCAGGAATTTCATACTTGTTGCTGGATTATCTGAGACCCTTCATATCAAGATGACCATTGTCAGTTACTATACAGTAATAGGTACCTCTTAATCAGCTATAGTATCTTGACATTACAACAGAAATCATTACTTGGTCCTGCCTGTTCTCAGTATCTGTACAGTCGGGATGATAAATATGTGTTATGCAGAAGACACCAGCTTATACTTAAAAGGCTTCATCAAAAGTTTGAAGTCTCAAAAGATCATGACAACTGAAGGAATGTTTCTTGTTTTGTTTTTTTTATTTACAGGATCTTGTAATAAAAAGAGAGCACCAGTATTGGATCAGTAGTCTGCCTGGCAGATACCTGGAGTTTAGGAATTCACATTGGTTTTGGGCAACAATTAATGGATTAGTTGATCAGCAGAAAATTAATCCACAACTACTCTGATAATCAAATAATAGTAATAGTCCCCTTTATCAGGCAAAAATTTCAAGTATTTGCTATTTCTACCTTCTCAAATGTGAGATCTATTCCATGGAACTTTCAAACTAAAGACATGGTATGAACTAAATTGACCAGCCACAAATATATTATTTATTGAAGTGACGAAGTTAGAGGCATTGAAATATGAAAAACTTGATGAACATTCCTCAGGAGTAGAGTATTGAATAGAATAGAACATATCTTTATTGTCCCTGTTTTCAGAACAATGAAACACCATAAAACCTCCTCCAACAACATTAATATGCCTTTTTAGTATTTTGGATACTGGATGGATATAATGACTGTACATGAATTGAAATTCATCACAAATTTCAATCTAAAGTCTGTCCACTGAGAGATTAAGCATGCACTCATTGAACTTACTTTACAAACAAGTGTGTCAGAGTAGATGGTGCTGCTGTTACTGTATCGACTTGGATTGAGATCGCGTGTCTCAATTATAGAATGAAGCGACCAAAGATAATTAGAAGTGTTTTGAGAATCCCAGTGACTGGCTTTTGTAATTCAGAAATCATGGCAGAGTGGAATGGCTGAGCATGTTAATGGAGCTGCTCTTGTTTCTGCTAGTCTCTCTCTCGGAGCACAGGAAAAATCAATCTGGCTCCTTGTCAGTGTTTTAAGATCAGGGCTTCCTTACACTCTGGCCAATGTGTAAGTGTTGTTTCCGACCTCTGAATCAGCTGTTGCCACAGACAAGCCACAATTTGATTATTTATTTGTACTCCTGGGTGAGTCGAATTCCCAGTTTAGACTGGCCACCACTGTTTAGGCTTGACAAAATTATCATGGTGTTAGCTGCATTTATTTTTCCATATTTTCCTTTCCACAAATATCGGGGAATATTGTTGACACTGTGCAGAAAAGGAAGTTATTACTAATAATAGTTCACAGAGAACAAGCAGACAGGCACTTGCTTGTGTGAATGAGAGTAAGATAATTAACTGTGGCAGGCATTTCCACTTTCAAATGATGGTAAATGTCCTTGATGTAGCTATGATTCAAGTGAGGCAAATGTTTGTTTGCTTCTAATATTTTAAGTGTGATATTTATCTCAATTTGATTACAGTTCACACAGACTTGACTTCAGCTGTCAGCTGCTTAAACCTTGAGTGCAAGTCTTTATTCTTTCATTTAATCTATTGATATCAGTATCAAAGGGAGTGCAAGCTGTCTCTGTGTGATTGATGTTGGTTTTCACCTCAGACCATTTTCATATTTTAAACTGATGGCTTTTCTGGATGCTGCATGATCATCTCAAAAATTTTGTTGTGAAAGTATACACCGTAATTACAGTGCCTTTGAGAAGCAGTAGGTGAGTAGCTCTTTATTTATGTGTATAGCACTCGGTTGAATTTGTTGGCAGTTATCTTTTGTTCGCCCACTACTAGACATGTCACTTCAAGATGTCATCTATCTCCGGCCACCACATTTTCCCCATCCAGGCAGTTATCTGTCTGCATTTTTAAAAAAAATCGCAAATATCATTTGTTTATAACAAATAAATAACAATGTTTCTCTTCAAACTCTGTGCCTGATGAAATTCTTGCAGCACTTTAAGCCTTATTTACATTAAGGTGTTTTTGTGTTCACCTTGGGGATTAGAGATTAAAAGTTTCCCTTCGGTATAGACATACTGATCACAGTGATAGCATCTAGGAATAAATGTGATTAAAATTCTTGCACCTTTGGGTTCGGTACGGGAACTCCCAAGGACTATGAGTATGATTTCTTCGCTCTGAGCCACTGAATAGCCCAAGGTGAATGTGAAGTTAATTTGTGAACATTTCCATTTGTTGAGAGGATCGAGCCAAAGGAAACAAATATTGTATATCGACAGTGAGTGGCTGTGAGTGAGTTTTTTAGGACTGTAATGAGTAACTGGTTTACTGGCCTTGTAAACTGTCTAGGTTTGAGTCAGACATAGAGCCTTTCAGTTAGTAGTGTTACATGAATAATACAAGTTCTTAAACTTTGTACTGTTGTTAACTGAAGTGCTGATGCCAGTATTGGAACTAACAAACAAATTCATATCACTCAACTGATCACTGATATTACTGATTTTAGACAGCAATGGTTCGCAGATAAGCATGCTAGAGCTGCAACAGTTAGTCAATTAATCGGTCAACAAAAAATTAATCGACTAATTTAATAGCTGAATAATAATTGTTTTCATCTGTGTCACATTTTCTGTTTTTAAGGTCTCAAATATGAGGAATTGAAGCACACGATTGTAAACTGAATATCTCTGTATTTTGTTCTGTTGTTCAGACTAGACATTTGAGGAGGTCACCTTGGTCTGTGGGAAATTATAACAGGCATTTTTATTCTGTTTTCTGGCATTATTAAAAAGATTTGACTACTTGAAAAAAGAATTGGAAGATTAATCTATAGTGAAAGCAATCGTTAGTTGTAGTACTAAAGCTTGAACACATTACATGGAGCAGTCTGCCTCCTGTTTTTGTATTTTGTTCATTATTAAGTAATTTTCTCTCAAAACAACCAAATGTTATCAGGCTTAATATACTTTGTAAAACATCTCTATAGACTCTCTGGACCTGCAATGCACACACACTCCAATGCAGTCCCTCATTTTTATGCTTTTGAGTGAAGATTAGCTGCTTAAATGAAAACACATTAGTATCGTTCTGTGTAGAGTGTAGACAGTATTAATGTTTGTGGTTAGTTAATAAGTGTTGTCATATTTAACATGTAGCCGCCAGCATCTTGGTAACATATATGTAAGTGATTTGTTTGGAAAATCAAACAATAAATATTATTTAGAGTTTTTAGGGCCCACAAAATTGTTTTGAGTTTGTAGTTTTCTTCCTTAGCTTGATGTGTTCATACACAAAACGGGTTGAGTGGTTAGGACTTTACTTTTTTAACCATGTCCATATTTTTTCTGTTCTGTTCTGTTTTGCCCTTTAGACCATAATGAGCTGTTGTTTTTCACACCAAAAACTGAGCTTTTCAAACGCACTCCATCGTCTAGGTAAATCTGAAAATGCTGCTCCTGGGCTTTGTAAACAATGTGATATGCTTGCTCAGACAAGGGTAGGTGCTGTGAGGTTGTAACGTCAAGATGAACATTTTCTGATGCCTCTAACCTTTTCTGTGATCGCTCGTATAGAGTGTCAGTGTAGCCAATCGCAAAATGCATGTTTTCTTATTTAATGTCACACAAGGTTACAATTACTGTCAGCCTGGTTAACAGGTAGCATTTATGAACTCAAATCAAGTAACCTTAGTGCAGACGTGTTGTTTTAATTGCAACTAACGTAAACTGCATTTTCTGATTGGTCCACCTTAGTGGATGTAGTCTTTACGTGAGTAAACAAAGCATGGAAGATACAGGTAGGAGCTGAGGATCAATTATCTTTTGTATCAAACAGATTGCTGTATCTTTGTTAACTGAAAACCACCATGGAGAGTGATACAGTTTGAGGCGGTGTTGTGTGAGAGTTTTGTTGTTTTTTTTTTTGGTTTTTTTTTGCTGCATCACACCAGAGCCCAGACATTTAGGCCTAATCAGCCAGAGAGCAATCTGCATATTTCACACTTGTTTGGTTACTGTCAGTTTGAGTCACACAGCTGCCAGTCCAAGAGCCGCAGAAAGCTGCTGCAGCCTGGGAGAAAAGACCTTTTGGCAATAATGGTGATATTTTGAGTTAAACCTTTTTGTGTGCACAGGCAGTATCAACCAAAAGTGACCTCATTTAGTTTCTGATTTAGGTCGTTTTCATAAAATGTAGGGACCGCCGGATGTATACTGAAGGCATTCATATGAGCTCCAGTGAAGTCACCCTTTGCTGGCTCCTTTGAGCTCCTGTCTTTGAGATATTTACTGATAATGGTGCTGGCTGATCCACAGACTCCTGATTCCCATCATCTGGATTGGCTGGGTGCACTTCTATTTTGGTAATCAGCTCAAATGCACAATCCAATTACATGGAGGTTACTGTGGGGTTCTCTGGATTTGGGACCTGCCTTTAAATGACCTATGGAGAAAAGGATGCACTTTGCCAGGCTTCACATACAATTCCTGTTTGTTTTTGTCCTGCTTGTGTTAATGACACAGTTGCTTTTTAATCTAACTCATACTATTTGATTTGTGTCCAAGTGTCTTTTGGGAGACTTTGTACACCAAAGAAAAACAAAGAAATCTATCATGTTTTCACAAAAAGGTCAATCTTGATTGGGAAATGCTAATCCTCAGAAAATCAACATGGTGTCTGCTACAGAGTTCAGATAAAGTACTGGATTGTTTGGGTGAGGTTAGGACAGCACTTAAAGAATAATCTATGGATTTTATTTTAATCATCAATAATCAATCATTTTGTCAGGCAATTTGCACATAAAATACAGAGCCCAACATTAAGTGCTTATTTTGTCTGACCAAAGTCAATAAGCTCAAATATTCTCTATATGAAAGGATATGAAATTAAGTTAAACACACCATCTTGTTGTTTTGGCCATTAGGTTTATTGTTTTAGTTAGGTGTTGGGTGTTGGCCCAGCCCAACTGTTCCTGGATATCCCTCACTGTTCAACCCGTCAGCGCTTGTTTAATACAAGGAGCCACAACTATGCAAGGCTGAGATTTTGGAGGCGTTCAAATCTCCTCTGTGAGCTATACCAAACCAGACTCTTTCCTGCATCTCTGCAAGACAATTTAGAGTTATTTCAGAGAAGCATTTTTCACTCCTTAATGAGATTTTCAGCACTGGGAGCAGAGATAAGGCAATAATCATTAGAACTGTTTACATACCTCGATAAAAAATAAAAACATGATAGCATAGTGTAAGTTTTTATGATTGTAATTATAGCAGGAACAACTATGAACAAAGGCCAGTGGCATGCTAGTAAATCTGCATTTACCATTACAAAAGCAGTGCTTATGGCATTTATTGTTCTAAATGAAAATGTGTTTAAAAAAGTGATGATACCTCTCATGAGCATAGCCACGTATTACAGAGATAACCATACTATGAAATTTTCTTGTTGACACACGTTTAAATAGAGGACATATCTCATTGATGTCTGAGCTGAGGAGGTATTTTTTAGCAGTGTAATTCAGACCTGCATTCTGACATATAGGACTTGACTTTCCCCTTGTGTACAGTATGTTGTTGTTTTCCACATTTCCTTTGCATCCCCTCTGGATCCTCATGCCTGTTAGGCACATATAAACAGTAAGCAAAAATGGCTAAATGAGTCCTGCGGTGCGGTTTGTGCCTGAATAGAGTCAAGTTTCAGATCCTTGTTTATAGCTGAACCTCATAACGTAATTTCTGTTTTTATGCACAGATGGTGTTCCTAACAGTTGCACGCAGAAAACAACATTATGCCAGGTCCGGTTCTTAGTTGTGTTCCACGACAAATAGACCTCAAATCGCTTTTCTGCACTTTCATGACAGAGTCACCCTTATGTGGCCTCTATGATAGATAGCTGAATGAAACTGGATCTGTGAAAAAAAGGACAAGCACTCTGGGAGTTGCACAGCCTGCATGCCTTTCGCTCAACGGGGCACTCACTGGGACATTTCCTCAGTGGGGCTTTTTTCAAAAGGGGCTTGCGCTGCAGTTCCAGCTAAGGGCAGTACAGTAGGTCAACTGCCGATAGAGTTACAACCTCTCTTTTGTGGAGGTGTTGGACAAATTAGACCTCACAACTGTTTACCCAGTCAAACAGGGACAGCTGCATCTCTCCACCCTCCAAAAACCTGCCACTGATTGTTGTTCCTTTGGGGAGCCATCTGTGAGGAATAAGCAGGCATGGTGATCAGATGATTGTTCAACAGTTTTACCTCCATCACTGCTGGGGGTGATATGAACGGCCCCCTCAACTGAATCAACAGGAGCTATGTGCATTATGTGATCCAGCTGCCATTTTGGACTATTGCTCTAAGGAGAGCTGAGTAATGGTAGACAGTGCAAAATGACTCCTTTTCTGTCAGTTAGTGGGAACAACACAGCTGTAACTCTAGAGCATTAACATCTGTACTATAACAGTTAGAGGCATGTTTTGTATTTTACGTTGCAGGATAAAGCTGGGCATATAAACAGAGTCTGATATTCAGTGTCATAACTGGACAAATGGGTATATAGTATATTTCTTTGAGCCCTTCCATTATAGAGAGATTAATTTGATTGTACAACTCACAGTAATGAAGCAGAAAATATGCTGTTATCCCCATACAATCTCTTTGGATGCTGTCATAGTTGTTCGAGAAGCTTCAGGATTTGACTCGATAAGCCCATCAGGATGAGCCATATTTACACAAGGCTAATAGTCTGGGGATGTGAAGTGAATTTTGAAATGAATTCAGAGTTTGTGGTTTGAAATGCTGTGCAAGTCTGCTGGGTTTGTAATTTTACAAGTGTAGTAGATAAAGAAGTTAAATATTGAACACTTTTTAGCAATATTTTATCCTCGATCATTCTGTCTAGAAAAATGTCAGAAAATAGCACCAAAAAATTCGCATGTTACAATTTCCCACAGCTCAAAGTAATATGTCTTGTTAGGTAGTACTATTTGACCAACAAACCAAAACACGATAATGTTCAGTTTACCATCACATTTAACAAAGAAAAGCATAAAATCCTGACATTTGAGAAGCCAGTATCAGCAAATGTTTGGCAGTTTTCCTAAAAAAAACATGACTGGGATCAAAATAGTTGCCAATTCATTTCTTGAAGATAATAAATTAAATAACCATTGCAGCTCTAGATTCTAATCAGGGATGTGTTTTGAATTAAACCATTTTTACCAGAGCTTTTAAAGATAAAGCATTGATAAAATAGCAAGTTATGATGAGATTACAATGCTACGGCAAAAGACTGATCGGAGATAAGAACCTACAGTCATAATTTTGTGAATTTTGGGCTCCACTGTTGTGTTTGGTTGTATTTTGTCAGTTAAGTCTCTGCAGCACAAAGAGAATCATCAGAATTCATGCCTATTTGAGGCGTTATTGATTTCATCACCCTTACTGCCACCCCAGGGTCTTTTGTGCTCAGGCTTCCTTATCCTTCACATTTTTCATTGCAAGGAAAGATGAGAAGTACGGATGTGAGTTTTAATTATTTACCTACGTGTAGTGAGGTCTGTGTAAGTGCAGGATTCTCCGAAAATAGTTTGTTCTCTTTTTCTGAAACCGGTTCGTCCTCGTCCGTTTAACACCATTAACAACAGGTTCTTCACAGCTTCTCAGGGGTTAAATCGAGGCATTGTTAAATAATTCTTCAAGAATTACACCATCCTTAAGTTGCAATGGTTTTTTACTATCAGGAGTATGAAGCACCTTGTGTTTGGCTAAGGCTGTGTAACAGTGTGAGTTACAGTATAGGAAGCATTTTAAAACATACATTGTATCACTGTTAACATATGATTTATAAACTCTGGCTTGACATGTTAAGTTCTTCATTTTCACAATTCACCAATATTTTTCTTAAGATAAGGTAAGATAAATAATAAGATAAGCTGTGGTATTTAAAATTGACAGACTGATTGGTGGATACTGAAGGCAGTAAGCAGTAATGCTACTGATGCAGCGGCTTAGGCTGTAATATAGCATATGTTGCGAGGGAAAGCTCATAATGAGCTTTACATTAAATATCTCAGAACATGATTTCAATGTAGAGTGTAACTAAGAAAACATGAGAAAACATTAGAGACATTTGAGATGTTAAGCACTCACTCATGCTGAACACACAGACAAACAAGTTATTTACATTGATGCTCACATTTTTCCTGCCACACTTTTCAAACTATCACGGTTTATATTTTTATATTTTCACAAATAAAGATTAGTTCAATAAAACAAAAAAGGACCTCCAGTCCTGAGAACATATTTAATCTGAACTGTGACAATTAAGTTAGTAACCGTAATTTCTTCAGGATCCACTTTTAAGACATGGTTAAGAAGGCTTTTTTGTATATCCATGTTGATCTGCGGCACATCCAAATTAGATACAGCTGGGATCTGTACAGGAATGTTGTATTTATTTGCTAAAAGATATGAAACATGATGACCTTTGGGCTACACTGTGTAAGCAAATACAACAAACTGCTGTTCTCCTGAGACATACACTGGTTCATTCATGTTTTTAAGCTCCTCCTGTTAATGCAAGATTACCATTGTGCTCTCGAGTTGAAAAGGCACGGCTCCATAAACCATGTGGCCGGGGGGAGAGCAAGGCAACTCCTTATTTATCAGCAGTGACACTATCAGCGGCACCTTGTGAAAAGAGAGCCAGTCATTCAGAACAGTGGGGCCACCTTGGCTGTCAGAGCAGGATTTAGGCTACATTTCCCATGGTTGCCATGACGACTGTGGGAAGTGATTATGAAGAGAGGGTTTCGGAGCAGTGCTGTCACACCAGTGGGTATTACCATAGTGGTTTGCGCAGTGATCATCAGAGAATTACTGGCTCATGATCAAACAAATTTTTTTGTGTCTTGTACCCAATGAAATGCTCAATTCTGTGATGGCAGAGCTTGAGTGGTATTATTTTTGCGTCTGAATTATGAGACTAATATAAGTCTTTTTTATTTCTCTCCAGGGAATATGTGGTTAAATGGGACAGGAACGAGTAGACCGTGAGGATTCTCTAACCCTTGCCCCGGAGTCCCAACCGTCTGAGAGGGTGTCGGACCTCACTGAGGCAATCCTGGGCCGTTGGCACTAAAATGTCCCTAAGTGGTGGCACTGCAGGCGGGAAAGGTGTGGACTCTAATGCGGTGGACACTTATGACAGCGGGGATGAGTGGGATATCGGTGTTGGAAATCTGATTATTGACCTTGACGCTGACTTAGAGAAAGACAAACTTGAGATGTCTGGTACCAAGGACGGCATGGCGGCACCACCCAGTGCAGTGGCAGCATTGCCTGACAACATCAGGTTTGTTAGTCCCGTGTCTGGCTCTCAAGGAAAGGAAAGCAAATCCAAATACAAGCGCAGTAAGAACTCTAAAGACAATAGTAGCAAAGCTTCAGCTGGAGATGGAGGCAAAAAAGAAACTACAGGACGGACTCAGGGGGAGCCAACAGGCACGGCAGCGAACGCAGGAGCTGCTGGCAGTAATTCCACCTCTGGGAGGAACATGGAAAAAGGGGGCAAAGCCTCCCGAGGTGTTCTGAGTGGTAAAAAAGAGAAAGAGGGGGCTAGTGGGAAAAGTAAGAAGGACAAAACCGATGGAGCCCCGGTCGTGGCAATAGCTGCTGCGGAGAAGGATGTTGTGTCTCAAGCCCAAGTTGCTTTGGGGAATAGTCGTAATACGTCCTTTGAGAACACACAATCAACAGACTTGGCAGAAGCCAATCAAATGGGGAATATTGCACTTGAACCTGTTGGGATAGTACCAGCGCTGACCACAAAAACTGAACCAGAGGAGGTGGAAAATGGCAATAGTGAATGCAAGACGTTAAAGAAGGTGAAAAATGAAAAGGTAAGCTTTGCATTTTACCTCTCTTTTGATGCTGCATGGATTTGTTTGGTGTTTTGTTGCATGTTATTTTACTGATTTGTCTTGAGCTATATTTGTATTGGTCAAAGGCTATCATAATAATTCCAGGCTTTACTGGGGACATGTGCACTTGTCAATTGGCAGGCTTATGTTCCAACATGATTTTTATGTTTTTTAAGTCACCGTTGACAGCCAATAGTTGTTTTGTTGTTATGTAAAGCAGATGAAAGTCAGTTGTAGCCTTAAATACATTTGTACCTACAAAGTAAATTACTTTTATAATCAGTCTCTCACAGACATACATACCCACATACAAATATTGTTCTGCTTTGACAGCTGAACTCTAAATAAAGCTATACTAGCCTGCCTGTTAATGTATTGTGGAGGTTTTCTTGTGAGTGTTATAAAAGGTAAATTGTGCCCTGAACCCCTTGTTTTGAGCAAGCACAGTTCGTGAGATGTGTTTGCAACAAGAACACTCATCTCACTCATTGGTTTCGTTTCCAGAAGCCAGCAACACTCAGCAGCTGTGGAGCTACATTTCTCTGTGAAAAGTATCTTTGACACAATACAAGCTGTCATCAGTTTAATTATTGTGGTGTGAATTAAGATGGTGGAGCACAATAGGGTTCTTGAAGCTGTGCTATGTGATAGGTTGTCCCCTACAGCAGGCTGAGAGATGCTCTCCTTTTCCCTGAAGCTGTCTGACATGTTATGCATAAAACGATCTACTGCTGTTTTCTCTTTTATTACTGCACGGTGAAAAAAGACACCCTTGACGAATATGATGCTGAGACCAGCTACAGGAAATGGCCCACACAGCAATGTTTTTTTTTACCTTCTTGTCACTGGAGGCTTGATTCATTTTAAAAGGATGCATAAGTGCCTAGATACTGAAAAAAATCTTATGTCAGGTTAAAAATTAATACCCGCCAGCATTAGTTGTAATTAACCATGAAAGTGTTATGTACTGTACATGAGCCAGCAAAACTGAGCACTAATGTCAGACTAGAATGTAATAGATAATGTCAGCCATATTCATCACATTATGCCAGTGAAGTTAAGTAAATGTCACATCGTGTTCCACTTTTTTTCTTCACATAATTTCAACACTGACATTGTCATGCAAGAACAATATAAAGATCTGTGTAGCTGTTCGCCCACACTTATCTTGTTCACTCATGGAGTTGATCTATCACTGTGTCTATTGTATCCCTCATAGCAGCCTTTTCATGCTCTCTCAGTATAAAAGACAGCAGAGCAGGGAGGTGCTGAGGACTGTTTTTGTCTGTCATCGTGTTCCATTCTTAATCCCACAAGCCCCAGTAATGCCTGGTGGAGCAGTATGTGGGGGAGGGAGCTGGTGCAAAGCACGCCTTCGTCGTTTTTCCTGCTGCTATGAAAGTGGCATGGGGGATGGGCTGCGAGGAAGCCTGTTTGATTCCTTAAATCCAGGACACCCAGGCATGAACACAAGCCGTAGAGTCTCCTTGGAGCGACTGCTCTGAAAGGAAATTTCAGGAAAGTCTTTGTAATCATAATGTATTAAGAATGAAAAGGCTTTTGAGGATGAACCGCATGAATTGGTTGACAGCACTGAATAAAGGAGAGAGGTCACAACTGCTTTCAAATAGCTAAGTGGAGAAATGGATCCTTGAAGATGTGATGAAAAAAGGATGTGATTATATTACTGCACACAACAACTTTAGCTTGACGAGCAGTGTTTAGGTTGGCAACTCCAGTTAAGGGGTGAATTAATACTGCTTTGAAGAAGAAAAGTGCATTTTTCTCAAAAAAAAAAAGAAAGAAAATAAACAAAACAAAGGCAAATGAATTCTATTTTTTCATGCATATATAAACATTCAGCGTCATTTGGTCTTTGTAAGTCAGTTTTCCATGCTTACCCCCAAAATGGAAAAACTTGAGTGTTTCATCATATAAGGAAGAAGAGCAGGGCAAGGTCAAGTACAACAATAGTAAAAAATAGACCCAATAGACCTCATGTTGACACCAGTGTAGTTGATCATATCTACTGATACACATTTGAATGACTACAGCCTTGTAATTTTTTGGACTGGTAAAAAAACAAAAACATTTTGATAAAAATGAGCTGTAATGAATAGAGAACATCCTTATTTTGGGAGAGCATGTTTTAAGAAGATGGTCCTTCACTCCATTAAGAGTCGTTCATCAGGCTCACATCCCCAACTTATTTCCCAAGGCCAGTGCACTGATAGGGTTCTTTGTGGCTTTTAAATGTCTATTGGGCCTAGACCTGTAACAGTTAGTCTATAAATAGATGAGTCAATTGACAGAAAATTATTTGTATTTTGATAGCAAGCTTTAAATTGTTATAGTCATTTTTCAGGAAAGACTGGTTAAAAAAAAAAGTCGAATATTTGTGGAATTCAGGTTTTCAGATTTGCTGCTTTTTCTTTATCACATGTCAGTGTAAACTGAATATTTGAGGGGTTTGGACTTTAAGTTAAACAAAACAAGACATTTGAAGATGTTACCTTAAGCTCAGCACAATTTTCTAAATTGTTTTCCAATGTTTCATAGATTAAATTATCAGTTGAAGAAAATAAATGGTAGATGAATTGATAGTGATAATACTCTGTGGTGGCATTTCTAATTTGGCCCGATTTAGCTCCTTCCATTTATTTGGCCAATAGCCATTTAGCTCATCATGACATACACTCTGAAACATTTGTTGTTCTGCAGCCACTTATTTTTTAACAGGTCATTTTGGACTTAAGCACACAACCTGCAGTTCCAGCTGTGGCCACTATACAGGAAGCGCAGCTCAGTACCATTCTTGGGGGCTTGGGAGACTTTGAGTTACTTGGTATGAGTGACAACTGTAAGATACTACCACTAACCACAGTAGAAGCAAAGGTTGCCGCAAATGGCAGAGCTATGTTTTGCATCCCATCTCATCCTGAACTCCAACATACATCGCTCTTTAATTTCTTTCATCCTTCCCAGTGACATGGCAGAATTATATCCAGTAATACTGAATTTGTAACTATCCTGTACCTGTTCTAAATTTTGTATAATTGTGCATAGTTAAATGAAATAATATAACGAAACATCCTTATTCTAGAAAACAGTTATCGTTGGGAAGTAGATTTGGAAATTTGTCAGTCTCATTACAACTTGTCTGTTAATTTAAAAGAACTAGCTGTCCCATGTCCATGTGTAATCCAGGTATTAATCAGTATGTGTCTCAGTAGCAATCTTGTTCTCCATGGTAGAGGTGTAATAGCATGGCTACATTGTCAGTGTCCTAAGTTAAAGCTCCCCGAAGCATTGGCTCTCAGATGCTGAATAAATCATCCCCACTTCCTCCGTACAAGTGCTAACCACCTCTGAGTGTGTCTCACTCTCCCACCTCTCATTATACAAATCTAGAGGAGTAAGGCATTCATCAGCTGCCTCAATGTGCCACTGGCCTTGATAAATGGAGCAGCTCTCATGGAAAATTACATTGGCAATGTTACTTTGAAAAAGGGTGGGGGGTGTGGGGGGAGAAAGGAAAGGCCGCACTTGAATGAAAGAGCACAGCCACCGCTCTACATTGCTGCTGATGTCCAGCTCGGGGAGTGGACGGATCTCATGAGAGCTAGCTTGAGTTCTTTCTCTTTGCCTGTGCCTAACTGACTGTTGCTATTGTGTTACAGCTCATTCCTTTTAAGTAGTGCCAGGGTTTTTAAAGGCTCTGGAATAGAAGAAAGACTGTGACTTGTTTTAAGAAGAGGAGCAAATTACATCAAGAGGCTCACTACAAAGTGAGGCTGTTCGCTTACCTGTCCATGTTCTAGTAAAGCTAATTTTGTAGAGATAAGCACAGTTGCTGCTTTATTAACAGCACAATTACGCAGCAGAGTGAAATCTCAAATCTAGAAATGGATCCATATTTCCCACACACACACACACCTTTTAGATGTCAGATTAGGGTACGCTGCGTCTGGTTGTTTCTGTAACTATTGAACATTGACACCCAATCCTGCACTCACACTCTTTTTTTAATTTCTTATATAATATTCTTAGAACCAACTACAACACTATGCATGCCTTCCAGGACCTATAAACACTTGATTTCTAATGTGGTTGGACCATGCATCTCATCAACTAGTTCTGTTTGATCAGGGCAGGCTGATAAAACAAGAAGGTAATTCTTATGATGCATACAATATAAAATTCTATAATTTGCCTTGATATATATATATATATAACAATATGTTAGCAAATGCAGTAATGAATCACCAACACATTTCTGACCCTATGTTTGATCATAATCTGACCACTACACACATCAAGGGAGGAATTTTGTTTGGGTTTCTTTGTAGAACTTAATAATATTGTTGAACTCAGGAAATAAAAATATTTCATGAAAGTTTACACTATCACATAAAATAACCCTTCTTCAATGTGATGATTTCTGAGTAACTCAGTTTGTTAGTTTTTAATCACAGCCTATATGGAATCATCAGTTTTAAACAAATAACATACCATATCAGCAGAAAGTTGATAAATGATGGCATGAATTATCTACAACCTCTGGTTCATAGCTGTCATGCATTCTAACCTGTTGCCTCTGCCCATTTTAAGCATTCACCCTTAGGGAGTCCCTCACTACTACAGGAAGAAAACATTTGACAGTAATTGTTTCCACATCTGCCATCAGCAGCAGCATGTGAAATGTTTTGAGCTTGTAGGCAAAACAAAACACTAGACTACAGAAAGTATTTTTAAAAACTCAAGTCAAATCAAAGAAGCTATTAAGAGACTTGCTGACAGTTGAGTTATTTTTAATCAGTGAACACCTGTAAGAATGGACATAGAAATGTGGTTGTACTAATATGAACATTGGTTTGGTCTTTTATATTTTCATTAAATGAGAACCGCCATGTCCCAGGGTTACCGCTTATTTCAGTAGACTAACACACATGCCATACATACCACACATTTCCGAGGTTTACAGTGTCCTATCCCTCACCGACATGCCAGTGCAAATCAAAACAGTCATAAGCATGCTGTAGCAGTGTCTACGAAGGGCATAGAAAAGTATTTCTGCACTTGCACTTAAAAAACAATATTCAGATTTTTGTTGTATGGACTAGTCGTCAACCTTAACCCTAGAAATCCATACAACAGAATTGTTATAGCTTTCACCACCATTATACCAGACTCCTCAGCCCACACTGCTGACCACTGATTCAGAAATTGAATTACAAGAAGAATGCCTCGGCCCACAGAGTTTATAGTCTTGTTGCACAGGAAATCATTGTCGAGAGCCACCGCAGGTTTTTTTTGCTTGGAAATATATCATGCTGGAACAAGGTCTTTCCAGTCATAAATGCCTGTAGTCACGTTGACCGTTGTGAATGTTTAGGTTGTTCTTCAGACCATCTCTCTGCCTCATGAAGGCCTTAGGGATTAGGGTCACTTGATACTTGATATTGAGTATTAAGTAAGCTTGCTTTTATCGCAAGTACATTCTGGCATAATGAAAACTTTGACAGAGCTGTGGTAGGAATGTGACTGGTCTTAGTAGTGAAAGGAATTAGCAAAATCATTAAAGCCTATTAAATGTAAAAAAAAAAAAAAAAAATGTGAAAGAGAAGAAGTTGACATCTTCAGATGTCTTATTTTGTCCAACCAAGAGTCCAAAACCCAAAGGCATTCAGTTTACAATGACATGACAAAGAAAAGTAGCAAATTCTCACAATAAAGAGATTGAAAGAACAGAACATTTGATGTTTTTATTATCTTTGCTTGAGAAGCTCAATAAATCCCTTATCAAAATAATTGCCCACAGTTTTTCTTTATTAATAGATGAATCAACTAATTGTTTCAGCTCTGCAGGATAGTGTTTTTAAATCATGCCTGATGATTTTCCCGAAGCTAATCGAGGTGCATATAAACCTTGAGACATCATCCTGGGAGTGTGAATGCCATATTGTTGCTCCTCTATCAGAACAGCTTGGTTATTCAGTGAGTAATAATACTCAGTGACTGCTGTTTTCATTAGGTTTTTATAGTCATGATCTGAAAACTAGCTCTTTTGAATTTTGTAACATAAACATCTTTTATCATTTCTTTCATCAACATAGTATTGTATTAATGTGTGTTTTGTTTAGACTTTGAAAAGTCATTTTTTATGGTTCTGTTTTATCTGTTGTTGAAATTTAGTTTGTGAGGTGCACCACAGATCAGATCCCTTTGTCTTGAAATACACTGTAACACAAGTAGAGATCCCAGATATTCTTTTTGAATCCATATCTGTCCAATTAATCCAAAATATTTGAGCTTCAGAATATAATGGGGGAGTCATATCTGCAGTGTGCCTCTGGCATTCACCCTATTGAAACTTGGTAAGAGTTTATTTTACTGGCAGTATCATTTCTGGTTTTAACAGAACCATAAAAAACGACATAATAAAACAACACAACTTCATTAAGAATTGATGTTCGGATTTTCTACCGGGACACAAAATATGTTGGGCTACTTTTACAAAAAAAGTAATCACAGATCTGTCAGACAAAGCCTCTGTCATGCTTTGTCTTTTCCTCCCCTCCTAAGCTTTCCACGAGGTGTGTTGTGCTGTGTCTGGATCAGCTTGCTATGAGGGAGGCATGTGTGGGGGGAAGGGAGCAGAGGCTTGTACAACTAATTCAGCTCATGAAAGACTTATGCAGCAAGAGCAGCTGTCTTCCATTGTCAGCCTGCAAATTTCCAGCGTGCCTCATTTCGCCTCTCAATGCGTGAGTAGCAAGAGAGCCAGGGAGGGGAACAGAGAGGAAACAAAATGAGAAGGAAAAAACAAGCAGGGTGGGGGGCAAATATCAAGACTTTTCATTGCACTAACTCAATGTAGGCCTAGCTCTGTTTTCTCTATTTAAAACCATGGTGGGTGTGTGGTTGGACCATGGTCTAATAATAAACCATGAGCCTATTCAGACCCAGTGTGCAGTATGCAGACAGATATATAAAAAAAAAGGGCTCTGCTGTGGTGAGAGGGGAGAGAGAGGGCATATGAGGGGTAAGAGGAGGAGGAGGCAGTGGGGGGGTAAAGAACTGCCTGAGATTAGGAGAGGAGGGAGGGAGGGTTGAACAGTGTTATGAATGGATAGAGTCTTTAACCCCCCCCCAACACACTGAATAGTTTGTCACAGGCTGCTGCGGCTGTATGTGGAATGAGAGGAGCTGGCTGAGAGCTCTTGGATTCCTGAATCCTTGAGGCATGTGGTCTGATTAGCAGAACAAAACCCACACAGTGGGGAGGAGCAGACGTGGCTATATCCCCTCCACCCCCTAACCCCCCCAACTGGAATTTTCTACCAGCGAGGGAAGAGGCGGCTCAAAGTTTGCACTGCCTTGCTATGGTTGTAAAAGAGTTTGCAGACTGTGTTTGGGGGTTTCTCACTTGTTTCTGAAAGCTTCATCCCTGCACAGCCTCTACTGTCTTAGCCATATGAAAAGAATTTCCTCCTCTTAATTCTTTGTCGTTGATGTTTTTTGGTGAACATATTAAAATAATCATTAATATTGGAACAGGTTTGACCATGAAACATTTGATGAGAAACATTTGTAGTCCAAGAGCTTAACTGCTTGTGAAAGGTTCTTAGTTTAACAAAGAGGAAGTTAAGAGCAAGGCAGTGTTTGAGCAAGAGTGATTATAGAGAGGATTACGTTTCTTTCCCTCCCCCCTAATACTTTTCTAAGGGGATTGTTTGCAGCCAGTTTGTTAAATGGAACAAGTTCAGGGAATCACTAATGTTTCAGCTGTGAAATTCTTAACCTCACTGTGCCATCACTTGTTTTGTTCTCTGTTTGCTTGTCCTCCATAAATAAGTTGAGTGAATACTACTGAAATTTTCTAGATAAATCCCACGAACATTTGCAGGGTCTTATCGCCAATCTGCAGCAAGAAGGTCAGCATCTCAGTTCCTAAACTTGACACCATCTGGAACTAGTCGTATGGTTTCCTACTTTGATGCTACATCATGCAACACATCAGTACATACCCACTACCAGAGCTTTGACAAGTTTTATCTGCTCTAATTTAAAATGGAGTATGTAAGAGCAATGATATAAACACAATTAAAGGTGTGTTTTTTTTCATTTATTGAACTACCTACTCTCTCTCACTCTCTCGTTATCTCTTCGTTCTCTTTCTTTTTGGGCTGTAGCTTTAAGTAAAATTGTGGTTTATTTTCATTAATCTGCCAGTTATTTTGTTGAATAATCAGTTCATTGGTTGATTTATAAAACATCAGAAAAATGTCCTTCATATTATCCTAGAGCCCAGTGTGACATCATTAAATGTCTTGTTTTGTCCGACAAAAAAAATTAATCTACTGTAACATAAGAATGGAAAAAAAAGCAGCAAGTTCTCACATTTGCGAATCATCCAAGTAGTTGCCAATTAATTCTCTTTTGATCAATAAATCAACTTGACTGTTGCTGATCTAAATAAAGATACCAACTGTACTGTAGTTTTTTGACACTTACTTCCAGAACATAATTGAGTTTGTGTATTTGTGCAACAGATAGAATAATATAATGCTAATGCTAATATGCGTCCATGTAATTAGACATTTTCTTCAGTTTGATTTGGAAATTTGTTGTCTGTTGTCTTATTCTACGTGACCATTAGTTTAAGCTAACAGCCTGCTGCTGTAGCACAAACTATACATCTAGACGGAACAATATATGATGAAATTAAATTACATACTCGATCCAGAAAGTCATTTTTTGCATACCAAAAGAAAAGACACAGTGTGCTCAGGCTCGCTGCATAGACAAGTCAGATTCTTAACTCTGTTCTGTGCACCAACTCCCACTGTGTGATTATGTATAATTGGCCTAAAAATACTACTTGGTTGTATAGCCTTTTGGGAAAACAAGGACACACATTTGTGTGTGGCTTGTTTGACTGTTTCAGTTTTGGGTACATCTCATGTACTTTCATTGGAGTGTCTCCTCTGAGATACCAGACAGGAGAAAGTGTAGTTAAGCTGAAAATGTCCTTAAATTAAGGAGAGGATTAGAATTGTACTTTTTTTTTTTTTACCTGAATTTGCACTACAAAGCCATTCACTAGTAAATGAACAAAAGCAGTAATGTTCTTAAAATAAACTGATTTTTCTTATGAATGTGGTGTAATAAAACCATATGCCATAAGAATGTTTATCCTCTAGGTATATGCGATATTTATGTTTTTACAGTCACACACTTTTTAGTGTCAGCTCCTGTTACACACAGCGAGGTTTGTCATTTTACACTCAGTTAAACCCTCACAGAGGTAGACATCTGAGCAAACAGACATAATGGCTAATCCATTTTCTTATCTGTCAGATGGTGTTGTTTGGGGGGTGTTAGTTTGTTGTTTTCTGGCTGAGGAGGTTCTCTGGGCTTATCCCTCTCATTACATTTTGCTGGATGTCAAAAGACTGTCTGCCAAAAATAGAGCAGCAGTCCGCATTTCAGCATGAGAAATTGGAGAAGCAAGTTAGGTCATGTGCGAGCTTTCCTCTGCACTCTGTCTTGCGTAAGAGCCAAACTGAGAGGTCAGCCTCGAGAGCAAAGCTTTTATAGAAGCTTTTCTCTAATCCAGTGACTATCATGCCCATTTGGAGCATAATTGAATATCATCTGTTTAAACATAAATAACTGCCTCTTGTATATTAAAAAAGAATTTAACAATGTAGAGATATTCTGCTTTCTTCTATGACAAGTATGCATTTGAGATTTGCCTCATTGTGTGTGTGTGTGTGTGTGAGTGTGCATGCATGCTTCCAAGCTTGGAAGTACAGATCTGAGATGAAAGGATTTTCTTTCCCATTCTAATCCACACAGACAGCCAGGCCCTTGTGGTTATTCCTGCCCCCTTCTCTCCACTCATCTCTTTGAATGCAGGGCCTTTCTAATTCACCCTAAAAAGGGTTTCAAAAGGGGATTATACCACTGATAGAAATTAAAGGGAGAACACGTCTGTCCTTTGGGACCAATGTCAAACATTCATGAGTCGATGGATGCTCAGGCCATGCACAATATAGGACTGAATTTGGAACAGTTATAACTGAAAATACTGATACTGAAATACCGATATAATGGTTCATGAACACTACATTTTGAGAGATTATTAATGTAATTGTTTAGTTGTTGTTGTTGAAATTGTTCTTTAAGATTTAAAGATCCATGACATGCAGACAGCAGCCTAAATGCAATTTGTCTGTCTACAAGGCTCCATAAAGAAATGAATAGTGTCTTTATATAAAATTGATATTCTATCATTCAAATGAAACTATATGCAATTTTTTAACAGACATTTCATCACTGGTGTAATGCAAAAAGTGACTTTTTTTATTGATGTCTTCTAAGAGTATCATTAAAATTGACAATTATGGGGAGAAATTATGCTTGAGTCAATTTAAAAAGTGATTTAAATTTACCATAAATTAGGGTGTCAGTAGGGTATTTAAGCAAAACGTCACCCACACTTCATTAATGTGAAGGGAAAATGTATAGGCAGAGTGGGCTTATTCTTTTTGTTCAGCAGTATTTGCCTTAGATTTACTTATTCTACAAACCATGACTCTCATGGGAGCATTATACTGAAGCCCTTCATGTTAAACATGCTGGGAAAAAAGAGAGTGTTTGAGAGTGAGGTAAAGCATCGTGTGGCTCACTGACCTGGGCCCCAGTCCAACAACTTAACGCTTCATCACCACTGAATCCCTTAAATCCTCACCCTCAATCTACTGCTCTTCAAGAGGAATAAATAAATAAACAAATAAACTATATATGCATTAAATGTGCAAACACTGTTGGATTGTACCATTCCCCTTGCTCAGACTGAAGTTTCACTTTGCTTGCTGCCAAGTCTTTTCAAACTCAATGACATGGAACTATTTGAGTTTGGCATCAAGGAGTCAGTCACTGTTTACATGACAGTTTAAATTTATGCAGCTGGCAGTGGTACTCTGACCAGGGCCAGACTTGGCCTGTGTAGGGATGAGAGTATTAAAATAACAATATATTACGAGTTATGATTAAGTTATTATCAGCAGAACGACTATATAAACCAGCTCTATACTGCAGATGACTCAGCCAAACATTAACTTCAAAGTGCATGTTGAGTTTGGGAAATATTCACTGCCAAACAAGAGTTGTAATAGACGGAGCCTAGCTTAATAGCGTGCCCTTATCCAATGTACAGTGTTTGCAAAAATTTCCAGCACTGCATTTTCCACAACCACCCCTTTATTTCTTGTCTTTGTCCAGCAAATCAGGTTTTCTTAATAGTGTAGACTTTTGATCCCTGTGTCTTATAAATTCTTTGTATTTGCATGATTTACTACATTAAAAGCCTTAAATGCCAGAAGTGATAAATGTAGGTTGTCCTCTGTTTATACCTCTCCTCAAAAATTGGTCTTGTGCCAATGACTTTTATAGTCTCCAGTGTACCGAGGTTTGATTTTCCTCATGCTGTTTCCTTTCCTTAAACAAGAGTACCACATGCATCAAAGTCACCCCTGCCACAGCGGAGTCCTCTTATGAATGCTGATACGCTCAATGGAGACTGCATCAGTGTCCTTGAATACAGAAGCGTTACATTATCGGTTGTAGGCAGAGAGAGAGTCCCCTGTCAAAATAGTGTTCATCCTATTTATGCTGTGTTTTTCTCCCTTCAGTGTACCAGACCCATTTGGTCAGCAGTCTTGTCAGTTGTTTTTTTATTTATTGCAGTTACGGCTAAGGCTGTGATGTGGGTCGTACTGCTGGAAATGATTAAGTAGCTATGTAACTATAAAGCAAAAAAACAACATTTAAGAATCCAGGTGGATATTGCTCTTTATCAGACTCCTCATTGGCCAGCAGCTTAGCAACTATTATTCTTCCTGGGGTCAACACTCACATTCATAACAAATGGCATTTTATTTTTCCCAGTACACACACAATACAATGAATGTCTCTGGACTGGGAGGAAACTAGAACTACCTGGAAGAGACCCATGCAAACACAGGGTGAACATGCAAACTGCGCATTGAAAGCACAGGGCAAATATCCTGGGTGCTTTAAACCGTTAATCATTTCCAGACCGTTGACATGCTGGGGGTGCCAGTGTAGCAAAAATAATGTAGGTTCATCCAGCAAAAATAAAAAAATAAAAAAATTGCTTAGCTTTTTTGCAGCAGTACAGTTTTCCCCCAAAAGATTATTGTGATATATCGCTAAAGTGTAGCAGTTGTTTATAATGTTAGAGGTTGTCTTTGTTTCAAGCAAGGTGGCACACCTCCACTATATAGCACTGCTGGAAACCCTCTTTATAGTGTGTGAATACTTTCAAACTTTTAAATGTATTGCAAACTGGCTTAGCCAGACTGCATTGTTGTTGAGGTTTAAGCGCTTAAGCGCTTGTCGTTACTGTGCATCTCATAAAAACAACAAACATCATCACCCTCTGAGTTGATATGGTGAACGTGTTAACGGACAGCTGCATATTTCCGCACCCAGCATGTACAGAGAAACATTATCATTCATTTAGAGTCCAGTATTCACTCTGTTTTAGCTCTGAGTTTGGTCTCTACCAACTCCTGTGGCAAATATGTGGCTCTTTAGCTGCTAAATTCTCCACTGTGTTCACCAGCTAGTCTCTAACTGTGTCTCTCTTCTGATTGGTAGTATAGTGACAGAAGTGAGAGTGAACCAAAACAGCCAAGCAATGAGCAGAAACTCAAGTTAAATCTCCTTAAAGCTGAGGAGAGCTGTAGATTGATATTTAATACATTTGTATTATTAAAATATTGATGATAGCAGCTTTAAGTGTTAATTTTCTTAAGTTTGCATTGGATGCAAACTGGTTTTGGTCTACATCTTCACCTTTTAGATTCAGTCATTTTGGAACGTAAATGAAAAGAAATGTTTACATTCAGCCAGCGAACTACTTTTGTCTTAACGTCCTTCACTGGTGCACAGGTTAGATGAGATAATGAAGGTTTGGCATGTAAAGAATGGACATTATTCCCCCTAACTTGATATACAGGGAAACCTTCCTGAATTCGTGGTCCATGTAGTTGTTGTTTTGCCGAGACAACTTTTCATCTTCCACCCACAGAACTGACAGTAGTCAAGTATGTACTGTTTTTCCTATGATAGTTAAATATTCCTGGGCTAATTTCTTCCCCAGCAACACTATTTCCAAATATCCCAATAGGACCTCAGGGTGTTGGTGTAGTTGCAAGAGGAGAGGATGTGTCAGTGGATCAATGAAGGTGAAGTTAATATGGAAATGAGCTCCTCTTTGTAGTGGAGGCTAGGGAGTTGTTTAGTCCTTGGCGATGAGCTGAGCTCGCACATTCAATTATGTTTTGTGAGTGGGGCCTCTCTGTCCATCTGGAAAACTAAATTATATTTAATCATATCCATTAGGTTTATGTATCCCTTGAAGAGTGAGACACTTTGCTGTTGAATCCATTCACTCACGTCATATGTCACAATTATTATGGTGTTTTTATTGTTAATAATATAGCCAAGGATATTACTCCAGAGGTCCTAGTGATTTGGTTATTGCTGAATAATGGGACATTTAATATGCTTTAAAATATCTGATGCAAGAATTCATAGACTTTGTTTCTGTGCTGCATGACCTTCAGACTGTACTTCATTATGATCTGGGGTTTTGGCCAGGACTGGTTAAGATGAATGTCAAATCTGTTAATACAGTGTATCCACTTGATCTTTGTAGACCATGCTCATATTTTGTAGCTTCAGTGCTTGATTGAATGGAAATGAAGAGTAAGCATGGAAAAACCATCAGTGACTCATCAAAGGAGGTTTTTGAAGAATTTCTAATATATACTGTGAGTTTAATTATTAATTCCAAACTCATCTCAAATGTAGTATTGGGTATGAATTATTAAGCTCCAAAGAGGCAAAGTGTTGGGATTAAATGTACTTGAAAAACCTTAAAATAAAAGGCAAGTACTGCAAGAAAAATATATTTTTGCCCGCTGTTCTGTGGCTAACTTAATACTGAAAATAAGGCAATTTAATTTTCCTAAAATGTTAATTCTATATTTGAAAATACATATGTCACAGTATGTTAAGACTAACTTTAACTAACAATGTATAATGCTGACCCCACTGGCTCTTAAGATTGTCAATTTGAAACTAAGTCCTCAGGATAAATAAAGACGGAGGTATCATCTGTGTTTATGGATAGCAGCTGCAGACAGGGAGAAGGGAGGTGGGGGTGGGGGACTACAATGACTGCACTGACTGTTTATTTTTATCAGGGCATTAGCAGATTAGGCACTCAAACTAACAAGGTCATCAAACTCTGATGGCTGAGAGCAGCAGACCTCTGCTAAGCGCCTGGCAGAGAGGGGGGAGATTTGGTGCGTTATAGTGGGTTTCACTTTACTCCTGCTCCCTTGACATCCACACAGCCTGACTTATTAGTGCTTTTAATGATCTGAAGGGCACAGAGATATAATTTGCTCAGAGATTCCCTACCAGCGGCTGCAGTGTGATGGCTGCACTATATACCGCGCTGACAAATCACCACATGTCCTTTGATTAAGCAAGTGTGTTTTTAGGAAAATTTGAGGGCTGTCTGCTTTTATTGTAATGCCAAAGTACATCCACTGAGCAGTTTTAAAGCTTTTCAAACAGCTTTTAGATTGATTTGATACTTGCTACAGTAGATTTATTTCCAGGTCATCTCATTTTGGCATGTTTCTCACTCCAGAAAAGGCATCACACGTAACTCCCTGGATCATACCCAAGTCACTTCCAGGCTATAATTATCAAAACAAGTCACAGACATGCTGTGTGGATCAGAAAATAAACTGTGGTGTAACTTACCCTGCTACACTCTGCTTTAGTGACCTGCCTTTTCAACTATTTTTCCCTCTCACCAGAAGGAGTGTTGAAATGTCATGTGGTGGGAGCTACAGCATTCATTGCCCCAAGGTGTATTAAGGTGTAAAAGTCTATAGGGCTTTGAGGCTGTAGAGCAGGAACTACTGGCACTCAGTAATGGTGCACATCACCATCCATTAAGATAGACATGGTTCAATAGGAGCTCTGTGAGACAGCCAGCAGTAGAGGTCAATCAGAGTAGCAAGCCCTAGTAAAAGTAGCAGCATGAGGGACAGAGCGGTGAGTGCTGCTCAAGCACTATCTGCAGAACACAGCGCAGTACACTCCTTCACATCTACAGACATATTTCTACTCCTGCAGCCCCGGCCTTACCCTCTGCACTGGTATCATCTGCTGTTCTGCCTCAACAGCTAAAACTTTGGCTGCGTTTTTTCTAAGCTGTCAAGCCTGGAGAATGGATTTTGGAAGCTAATCAAGAGATTTCTAATGGTTATCTGCTGACTGTAATGTAGGTATATTTAGCATTCTATCAGTGTTTAATTATTTATAGTTCGCCAGATTGCCCATATTTAAGTTAATGTATCATCTGGTACTGTAATTTTGATGTTGCACAAGTTCTCACAATCTGGCACCCACACTAAAAGTGACAAGTTTGTGTTGTGCTAAGTATATTAATTGTTTCCTGTTTGTAATTCAAATAACACAAAACAATAGAAAGTAATTTTTTTGTACCTGCTCTGATTTAAAAACAACAACAACAACAACAATAAAAACTGTGTTCACTTATGCTTGGCTTAGGATTGTCTTTCTAATGTTTGGAGAAGGCACCACCCACAGAAGAGCTTTCAACACAAGGGAAACCGACTTCAACAGAGAACAACACAACATCTATAAATAGTTTGAGGTTCAAATGGGAAATTCCTACAGCCCGAATAACAACTTGTTTGCTTGTGGCTAATATGTGGGACTAGTAAAATGTCGTTGTTACTAAGCTGGATAAGGTTTCTGACAGTGTGTCAGGAGCCGCTATTTTTGCTCTCGACTGCTTTAGGCTTGTGAACTCAGGAAGGCAGGCACCTGAAACAGGAGTTTCAGTCACAGCTGTCAGCATTGGCGGTCAATCGTAAACATTGAGTACACACTATACAGGGAGCTGATTTCTTTTCCCAGTCCGATCTCAAAGCCTGTCAAAACCCCTGACCTGTGAGAAGTCAAAGAGTGAATCATTGGTATTTGGGTGGAATCTAGGTGGCTGAGCTGTTGATGACAGCCTCTCAGTGTGTTGTCAGGTTTCCTTTTGCTGTGAGATAAGATTTATGAGTATGGGAGAGGGCTGGCGGGAGAGAGGAAATCCTCGCTGTAGGCTCAGCCAGCTTATCTGGATTTTTTGCCTCCAACACACAGCCTCTGCCTGTCGTACCCAAGGGTGACCTTGACAAGAATGGGCTTATTGTTGTAATAGATACTGTTGTTGTCACAACTGACCATGGTCAGAGTGGGAGGATGAGAAATGGGAGACAGGGAAAAGGGAAGAGAGTCGCTCAGTAGAACCAAGCACTATCAGCATCTGGGCAGGATTAAATCACTTCGTCCTAGCTGATAATGTAAGCTTCTGACATATTCACAGTGTTAAAATGAATAATTGGTACCTGGGTATTCAGTGTTGCACTGCAGTTAACTTTAGGTGATATATCATCCAGTCACTACCCACTCAACACTGAAACCAGACTAGAGTTGCAGCCATTATTATATTGATCAATTTGTCGATTAATATAATAATTTGTTTTCATAGATTTAATAATTGATTAATTGAAAATATGTGTTCGCAAATTCATCAGTAATGATAATAATATTTTCTGCAGCCCTTTTCGCAACTATCAAACAAACATATTTGTCTAAATATTCTAAACAAAAATAACAAAACTTGCTTGCTCTAATTCCTTGTCAGGTGTTAGGATTTGATACTTTTCGTGACTGGATATTTCGACTTTTGACCGTTTGTCTGATATTGATATTGCTATTATTATTAAAGATGTTGGGCAAAACCGAACAGAAAAATCAGTTGATAATTAAAATAATCATCAGTTGCAGCCCACAGTATTCAGTGTTGCACAACAGGTAACTCAAATAGTACTAATATGTGTGTACATTGTGTGTTGCTAAGAATATTCAAGCTTGTAAACCAAATCCAGGCAATTAAAATGAATTTTGTTCCTATTAATGCAGTACAGTATGTGCAGGGTGTTATTTGTGTAAGATTCAACATGTTTTATCAGCAGTAAACATAGACATGTTCAGGTTGGCCTGCTTCTATGTGGAGAGCTTTTAGCCCTCATGATACCCAACAGCCCACCCCCAGTGCAATTATAACCCAACCCCCACCTTGTCATCTCACAAACAATACCAGGCGTAGGCTCAAGGCAGTCGGCTGGTCCGGGGAGAGGAAAGGAAGGAATTAGGTTGACAAGGTCAAGCTGATCCAAGACAAGAGAAGAGTGTACCAAACCACCTGCTGTGCTTAAACCTCATCAGCCAACCAGGCATCCAGCTTGCCTGCCAAATCTCTGAGCTAAACAGGTGCAAATGAAGTTTTCTAGTAAGAAATTTAGGTAGCATTTCTCATCCACGTCTGATTGTTAGCCTCGGTGTTCAGAGCTTGGCTTGAGGTAATAATGAAGAGACAGAAGTCTAGTCTCACAAGCTAACAACCGAATAAGAACAATAGATAACATTTAAATCCATCATGGCTAGAAATGTTGTTACAGATATTTATGGCCCCAGAGGATGTATCCTAATTTCTTGCTGATCAGCTAGCACCACCGTGAGGGTGATATTTGTGGTTTTGTGTAAAATGACTTGACAAATGAATTGACAACCATGAAATATTGTACAAAAATGATGTCACTCTCGTCAGTCTTAGCTGTGCTAATTAGCATCCTAAGAAGCTAAACTAGGATGGTGAATATGGTAAATATCTTTCCAGCTAAACATAGCCATGTTTAAATGCTGAGGATAGCTGGACTCCTGTTTGAGTATGTGAAGCTAAAATGAGGTGTTAAGTTTCTCTGTAAAACTCAAGAATTTTTATAATTCACCCAAAAACAATTACAAGCGAATTCAGGACTTTTTATTACTTGGATTTTTTTAGTTTCTACATTTTCCTCACCAAGTTTATTACTAAAATCTGGGGACGCAGTGACTTTGCCAACAGCACAAGATATACAAGCAGTCAGACAGGTTGTAAACAAACCCCCAGTTTTACTAAATATTGGTCTACTTGTACTTCTGCTGTTTGATAGTAGTAGAAAAAGGAGGAGCTTTTTCCGTGTGACTTTGTTTAATAGGAAACATACTGCTCATAAGTGAGCAAATTGGTAGCTCTGTACCATTCGTTGATTCTCCACAATTAAGTGTCCCTGTGCTTCTGTCTTTATATCACTTCTACTCCCATCATGTTGCTGGTGGCTGTAGGAGTCGTCTCTTGACTAATGTTTGTCCTTTCATCAGAGTGCAGATTCCACAGGTAAAGCTCTCATGCTCTGTGGAAGAGGCTTTGGAATGTGTTTTGTGTAGCTTTTTTTCTTTGCTCATAACAGTCAAAGGCCTTGTATAATACTGGCTCTGATTTGCAGGTGCTGCTGGCAATGTCGCTAATTAAAAGATATTACTTTTTGATTACTACTGAAATTACAGCAAAATGCAAAAAGCATTACTTGTCTTTGTAACAGTTAGGTCGTAATTCATAGCTGCGCAGTGGGTTGTGAAAGTTTACCCACGCTTCGTGTGTATGAAGCCACGTTTTACAGACGTTTCATGTTTATATCTCGCCTTTCACTGTTCTGTTTCCAAACCGGAGGTTGTGTTGCATAAAAATTAGCAGTAAAGTGTCAAAATGTGGGTGTACACTAATCAGTATTTCCTAGAGACATTTTGAACATGCCGTAAAGGCTTTAAGATAAAATACAAATGTGTTTACATCACAATTTACTAACTCCCCTATTCGTCATAGATAAATGTGTCACGATATGCATGGTGGTACTGTAATGCTAAGGGAGTCAGATGGCAATGACTTTGTCAGACAGTAACTGCTATAGAGTGAAATCCTGTCTTAGTCATTAAGAGGCCAGGTCATGAGTGACTGACTTCATCACAGCTTGCTTCCTCTCTGTATTTTTTAATGTCTGGTTATGCTTTTCCTGAAAACGACCAGCAACTAAACTGAGAAGAGTTGCTTAGAAACTGAGTGCCGCTTGCCAGCTTGTGGGTCCATAATGGATGTCAGGGTGTTCCTGTTTGTGTTGTTTTCTTTCAGTTTCCTGTGATTATTCTGAGCTCAAAGAGAACGACGGTGTGGTTTCAGCAAAGGAATAGCTATTGTTCAGTGTTTGAAAAACAATCGAGGGTTTTCAGGACTTGAAAGGGAATCCAGTCATTTTATGTCTTTTTTTTTCTGTCTCAAGCGGTTTTGAACATTTTGTAATCAAATTAGATAAGGCTTGTGCATTTGTTTCAAATTGTAGCTAATGCTAATAACCATGTTACTTCAATGCCTCACACACGGCTCACTTTAAAAGCCGCCCAGTGATGTGATTGCATTGATAACAAGACTCTGCTTCACAATTGTCTTAACTAGTTAGAATTTAAAAGCTATGGTTCTTGAATTCATTATGGATTCAACAGTGGTACAGGTCACCAGTCCCCATATTGTTTGTATGGCTAAATAAAAGGTCTTAGTCTCTTTTTAAAAAACATTTCTTAATCATGTGTCGCGGTGCTGGAAAGAGGCACCCCACCAGAGCCAGCAAGAAGTGTAATCTCACTGGCCTTCGACCTCAGTAACTCACCAAAGATGTTCACAGGATTTGCCCTCGGAGTCAAAAAGAATTACATAATTGAAGCAGGAACACTGAACTCAGCTAACTAACAGCTCTTCTGGAAGGATGTCTTTTACTTAATATTGGACCTTTTGTGTCAGGAGAAATTAGATTTTCTTTTAAAGACATACGCTTTTCTTTTTATGTTGAAATGTGTTGAATTTCCTCATGCTTTATCAGGCAGGAAAATCTATACTGCTCAATTGTAAAACAATCAACTATTTCCAGTTAAAATCACTCAAAAGTCTTTTCAGACTAGGACTGGGAACACTATACACATCACCCATTTGATTCAGGCTGCGATTCACAAAATGGCTCTCGGTGCAGGCTTTTGTGTTTGATAACATTCTGCCAGGGCTGCAGCTAGCACTCATTATCATTATTCGTTAATCAGTCAAAATTTTCTTGATTGATTAATTAGCTGTTTAGTCTATGTTAGTCAGAATATCAAAATATCAGTTTCCCAGACCCCACAGTCAAGCTTTCATATTTTTGTCCAATCAACAGAATCACAACTAAACAAAAATATTCCGCTTTCAGTTGTATAAACAGAGAAGAACAGAAAATTCTTGTGGTGTAGGAGGGGAACAAGCAAAGTTTTTTTAAAAATTTTAGTTTATAAATCCAAATACATAAACCCCAACAATTATGTGATTATAGATAATGACTGTGTGTTGACATGCGGGTTGAGTTGAGCGATGTTCCATCATGCTCGAGGTAGCTTATGTGCATTAGCTTAACATTACATGTGTATGTTGTTATTGCTGTGAATACCCACACTTCATGGTCAGAGACAGAGACGACAAACCCACACATCTGCGTCAATCCGACTGGACCCAGGGTAGTTATCTGACCTGACTACAGGCCTCACATTACCTCCAGCCAGGTTAAACACAGGTCTTGGACTTGGTTTGAAAGTCTATCAGTTATCTTCAAACACAACAAACTGTCAAAACAAGATAAAGAGAGAATGAGTGTGAATGAGGTAAGCATGAGGAAAAAATTAAGTGGTGTTTATTTTATAACAGGCACTAATGCAGAAAAAACACTGAAAATGGAATTTGGTTTAGCAGGATGTGTATTGAACTATGGTTGCAGACGGATTGTCTGTGACCTGTAACAGCAGCAGTCCTGTACAAATGGCTAAACCATGACTAGAACATGTATCTATTCATTCATAATCCTGCGCTGAACATGAGGTTTGTGTATGAAAGACTATTTTAGAGACAATATCACACATCACAAGACTACATACATTTTGGACCAAATGAAATTACAAAACAAATCGATAATGTTTTATTTTACAGGTTCATATTTCCTAACAGTAATTTAACAAGTCTTCTGAAAGAACAGTCGCTTGATGCTAATTAAAGGGAAAAAATGGAGACTGAGACTGTTTATTTTAGTTAATTCAGCTTGTTGTGTGGAGTATAGCTTGATTCCATAAAAAATGTGGGTTTAATCGCCAGGAATGTTTATTACCTAATAATCTATTATTGAAGCTTATTTTTAATATATATGCTGTTTCTGTTTCAAATGTTGCAGGTAGGTGTACCTGTCCTCTGAATTAATGTTCCCAAGGTAGCGCTTAGCTTTGAATTAAATAATTGAAGTGTACCAACTGATCACTCTCTATTTTACCTGTAATTATACCAAACTATAAGGTTCTTCTAGGAAACTCACAAATATATCGAACTTACCCATAATGAAGCAGTGCTAACAACTCATTGTTTGGGAGACATTGATGGTCATTTCTTTATTTGATCAAATGTAATATTATGTAGAATAGTAAAGTAATAGCTGTTCACACATTTAAGTGGTTTTACGGTTGTGGCAAGTTAAGGTATTGTTGACTTACAGGTGAACAGTGAAAGATTCAAAGCTTAATTTACCAACTATATTGTAGCCCAATAATTCACTCCATTTAGTTTAGCCAAGACAGGTGTCTTGCATGACACTGCAGTGTAATCTCTTTCTTAACTTCTCGCCCAAGCTCAGTGCCCAGTTTCTTAATCCCAACTCTAATAAACAAGTTGTGCTGAATTTAATGTGTCTGGTAAAAAGTGCAGCACGTGGTCCGTTTCGCCACGGGCCGAGTTATTGTGTGATCGCTGGAAATCCAGGCAGAGTTCCTCTCTGTCAGCACTGTGAAGTATGCTCAGCACCAGCTCAAGATTTCAGAGGAATTTTGTCAGTCAGTTAATATTATTTTTGCCAGTGTGGCTTTGGAGGAGCTAAGGGGTTTCAGTTAAGAAAAGGTTTGGCGTGATATCTAAGCATTGTGGTTTTGGGGAGATTTCAAAACTGGCTGTCAAGTCTCGCAAGGAGGGAAGAGATCTTGGAATTTGGCATCTGCTGAGCGTCGGGTAGAGACGTGTAATCTGATGTTGTGTAGCTCAGTCACATGTGGTTTTTTTCGAAAACCCTGGACAAGACGCCAGGCATTTCATTATGTGGGTTGGCATTCTGTTCTAGAGGAAAGTCCTTTGTTCACTCATCCAATATAGAACTTGAAGTGGAGCGGCATTGTTCATGCTTCATTGTAAACTGGTCCCATTTCCGTTTTGATTCTGTTCTAATTAGTTTATACCACACAGCAATGGTTCCTTTATTGTGGAGCACCACTAGACTAGCTTTGTCACTTTTATTTGTGACAGTTGAAATAAAATAATTCCCTGGTGCTTCTAGCTACTTGATGACAAGAATTATGGAGAAAAAATAAAGTCAAAGCTCAACTGGCAAGGTTATTCTAATCTGAAAATGCAAAATAGGCTGTGAAATTCATTAAGATGATTTAATTGATAGAGATTATTAACCATAGGGAGATATAGAAATGGCTGTAAATTGCCTTTAATAGTGTCTAGGAAACACTGAATAATAGTTAATTGCAAACCTAGTCTAGTTTATGCAAGAAATAGTACAGCTAGTGAAAGAAGAAGGCTAGCTAAATGTTTGTTTTTGTTTAGGTTTTGTTGTTTGTGGATGAAGAAGGAAACAAATCTGAGGTCATCTGCTTAACAGTTTTCAGCAAAAGACAGCAGGCAAACACATGTAGACTTCTTTTTCAGTCCAACGGTTCAACAAAGGCAACAACCCTTACATTGCTGTGCATGAGCAGCAAACACAAGAGTTTATTGACAAGTGCCACCCACCAGCAGGAAGTCACTAGAAAGAAGGAAATCAACACGTGAATCTAATAATATGAGCCCAGTACTCAACCCAATAATTTCACTGGGTAAAGGAGGTTATTTACAGACCATTACCTTGGTCACAAAATGCCCCAAAATGTCAGGTCCCAAAATTCGACACAACAGTTTGAGGAGTTGAGTCAATGTAGAGGAGGCCTGGCATGACCCTGTTTTGCACCTCTCACAGTCTGCTGTCACCTGAAAGGAGGGCTGGTTGTGTGGTCTTGTCTGGCAGGCCCTCTGTGTCTCCATAAGGCCCAGGAACAGTGTGTGGTGACAGCTCGGTGATTACCTGTCCTGTCTCTCATTCAATTACTGCCTACAGCTTGGCCACATCATGCATCAGAAACTGACAGACAGTGATTACTATGTCGTTAGGGGCCTGACTCTCTGTTGCTCTCCACAGACACATTAATTTGTTTTCCTCTGAGCACCGCAGAATGTAATATCCACGCTTACTTCAGTAAACTGTGAAATATGGTTTTCTCAGATGACTAGTCTTGAGCTAATATTAATTTCATCAGGGACTAATGTTTGGTTTTCGAGCACTTGGTTCATTACTGATTCAGATTTCCATTCGCTTTATCTGAAATGTCTCATGAATAATTCATGGTGGCTGATACTTCAAATTATTACTTAAGAAATCATGAGCATTTTTATTGAACCCAAATAATCAAATGAATTTAAATTCATTAGAAAAAATTGCTTTACCTTTGAGCAAAATGCAATCAGAAAACATGGAATCGCAACAGAGTTGATGTTTTATTTTAATCATTGTGAAGCCTTTGCTAGTCCTGCACATACTATCTCAAACACTGGATGAATGGAATGCCTAGTAAAAAGTAATTAGTTTTATGGGTATTTGTTCAAAAAAATAAAAGCACAAATCAGAGGTTGGGTTCATCATCTGGAACCATGAATAAATTTGATGTCAAGATATTTTCAGTGTTTGTGCCTGAAGACCCCTTTGAAAATGAGATGGTGCAGCCTAAAGGGTTTATCTGCAGGTGTGTTAGAGAACAAGTTAGGGGTCAGCAGTTCATAGGATCCATCCTCTTTGGGACCATAAAGTTCAGCTGACCAACATTTAGATATTTCAGTGACAGACCTATCAGCCACCAACACTTCCACTCTAGATTGGATCAAAATTAAGCAGTAACTTTGACATCTGCAGATAAGTTTTAGTTCACATCATACTTTGAAACAGTGTAAGTGATTAGAACAGTTATTTAAAGGTGTAAGTCTTCACAATCCAATGTGTCAATTATTTTGTCTCTAAGTCTAATTCGATCCAGCATTGGCAGCATATTCCCAGCACTGGAGTGGTTTATGCCCACCAATAAATGTGTGGTGTTACGCAGCGTGGCATTCCTCCCGCAGTTCAGTGCTAATGATTTGAGCGCTTTAATGTTTGACTTCCTTGAATAAGAGCACTAAGCCTGGTGGCCACTGTGGCCCTTAACCATCAGTCTTCCTTTCTGTGTCTTTTCCGCCTACACACTTTTCTACCGTCTCTCCTCTCTCGCGCCCCCAGTTGCTCTCGTCGTCTCCCTCCCTTCCTGTCCTTTTCATTTTCGCTCTCCGTGTAGGCCCACTGTCTCTTCATTGCTGTCAGAGTGTGTCAGAACAGGTGGAATCAATTACTGACCCTCAGCAGCCCCGCTCCCTGCCACAACTAGCTCTTTAATTGAGGGAATTAATGAGTGATCAGCCTGTGAGATGATTTGGTGTCATGGATCTCACTCGCTTGTGCACGAGGGAGGAAAGCTGGGGGAGGGATTGTTTGACCAAACCTGCATAACTAACTCTGTCCTTCCACGGAGGGAGTCAGTGCAGTTCACATGTCCCTCTCTGCCTTCCATGCCTGCTAATCACCTCTAAGGTTGAAAGACATAGTAGCACATTAACTGCTGCATCACCCTGTCTCTGATGAAGACTGCTTTTAAGGACCGCTGAAAGACCAGGATGTCTTTCATGCGCTCAGCACTTTTTTTTTTTTCCACTTCCTCTCATTGTGGCATCCGTTGGCTGTATCTCAACATCTGCTCTGTACATGTTTATACAGTGGTTCTGAAGTGTCTCATGTGTTTCTTCCCCTCTCAACCCCCACTTCTCTCTTCACAGATGGAATCTCCTGGATCCACGCCAGCCCCTCCCCCTCTCCACCTCCTGGCCACAGTAGGCAACAGTGAGATTGCCTCGCCGTGTGAGCAGATAATGGTGCGTACGCGCTCGGTGGCAGTGAACACATCCGATGTGGCCCTGGCTACCGAACCTGAGTGCTTGGGGCCCTGCGAGCCTGGTACCAGTGTCAACCTCGAAGGCATTGTGTGGCAGGAAACTGAGGACGGTAAGTGAAGTGGTTTAACAGGCTTTTTAGTGAATCTCCTCCCTGTGAAACAAAGAAACAAAAAAAAAAAGCTACAAACATATGGGATAGTTTGCTTTTTGCTTTTATTTACATAGCCAGTGTGTTTGCATTAAGACATCAAAGAGGTATTGGTTTTTCAAGGCTTTAGTGAATTCTCTGTCAAAAATCATCATCTTGCTGTCATTACTGTACATATTTTGCCTGCTAAAATGTAATTGGATATGCCCTTACTGCCTCAGGAGCTGGTGATGGTACTAATGTGTTCCTTAACAGCACACATGCTGCATAATATTGCCAACATGAATAGTAGTTGGCACGCAGTTCTTAGGTGGCCTTGATTTGTTTTTTGCTCGGGAGTCTGCAGACGGGAGTTTGTTGCACAGAGATATCTGCTCTCAACAACAACATGCCTCATAACACAAAGCACTTTTTTTCGAGCATGCCAGTTGGGAATAGAGTTGTCTCCTCTCCTGCGGTGCAGTCCGAGTGAAATCTTAGACCCTCTCAGTTTTCTTCCCTTTGATCGAAACCGGCTTCAGCCTACTTAATTTTAAGATGTATCACCAGCGCTATCGGGTTCTGCTGGGCCTGAAAAACTGCCCTCTTTTTCTGTTGTGCATGTGAAATAATGCAAACACCTACTCTTCAAAGCAGCTCACGCTCAGTCGCTCTGCGGGCATGCTGAGTACAAATCGCCCACACATCCACAGTGCTGCTTGTTGGTTCACTTGGAGGAACTGAACAGAAAAGGTCCCTGCCTCATCAACATTCCCAAAGCACAGTCCCCGCTATTGAGTGCCCCCAATCCCTTTTTTGATTTTTGCTCCAGTCCTGGGCTATGTCTGATTCACCCCTGTTCTCCACTCTCATTGCAGCTCTTTTCTGTTACCAAGCATCCAGCCAGTCACCCCTTGACTCCTGTTTCCAAGCAAACTGGGAGAGAGCGAGTGCAAGGCAAGGGGTTGGGGCAGGGGGGGAGATGGCTACTTCAGTTAGTGACACAATGGCTACTTCTGTTAGTGACACAAACATGGCTCAGAGCCAACACCAGCACTATGTTTATGCTCCCTCATTCTCTGCCTCCCACAGAGTGATTGACCCTCCCCCTCGCCCTACCCCCTTCCCGTTCACCGTCCAAGTCTGTCCTTTGCCTGCACTCAGTCTCTCAAAGCTGCTATTTTGGCTGAAAGAGGTAGTGGTTTGGCCTGATGGAGCTGTGTTTTCTTCTGATTCTACTCTATCTGGCTCAGTGGGGAGGAGGCTGGTGGGAGCTTTTGAGTGGTTTTAAAAGTGGTGTGGTCGAGATGGAAGATGGTGGTTGTATCTATGTGTTTGGGGTGGGGGATGCAGGTGTAGTAGCACACAGGTTGTTATGGCTATCAGGGTTTCCAGAATCCAACCCCCTTTGTTCTCTTTGAAGCCTTTTTTCTTTATATATATATATCTGACAAAACCTGTATCATGTAGACACAGTCAGGGTAGAAATTCATGCAGTAAAGGCTGAAGAGAAATATTTGGTAATTTCAACTAATTCTTTTGTGGCTATCTGTCTTTTATCAGTGTATTACACTGTTTGATAGGAGTGCAACGATTCTGAAACTGCGATACAAACATCTGTAATCTTACAGACAGAAGCGTGATACCCCACCCCCCCAACTGCTGCTGCTACCACTGCAGGGGCAGCCAGTTACACTCTCATTATGTTATTAATGTAACAATAACCATTTTTTAATTTTAGTACAATCACAATTGAGTGGTCACATCTTCAGTAAAAGTTAGGCTAGGTTTATTAGCTCAAGATGAATAATAACCCTTAGATTGCAGACCCCCCTATGCACATTCATGTCAGCAGTGTGGGAACATTTTGGTTACCCACCCAATCCCACCCCCACAAAAACAAAAACAAAAAAACAAGATATGAACTGAGCCGTGGCTTAAAAATCAAGGTCTACATCTGAACTGTGGAATTGGAAAATAATTACACCCTTACTGTTTAAAGACATCACAACTTGTTAATTGCTAACAAAACCAGTGACAGTTGTGTGTTTAAAAAGAGAGATACTGTTGTGACTGAAATGTGTGTTTCTGAAGCCTTACTACCTGTACATTTGTTTGTTTTAGGTGTCTTCTAGATAGATCAATGTAGCTGAAGATATGTGAGTAAATCTGGACTGGGTTTCTGAGGAGGCATTTCTCAATAGCCTGTATTGTATTGGATTTTACACACTACATTAAACAACACAAAGATGTGTATTCCTTCTACGTCATTTTAATGGTACAAGCCCCTAACAACCCACTGGCTAGTCTTAAAATGAAAGAGACCCAGATGCTGCTCACATCAAACTGCACTGCCATTCTGCTGTTTTTCCCTAAGAGACCTATGAAAGCAGACTTCTCTCATTGTGGGGCAACTGAACAACTCAGAACCAAATGAGGAAATCAAGCAAATCCAGGCAGAGTACCAGAGAAGAGCAACAAATAGAGGCCCCAAAGACATAGCTGAGGCATCCTGATTAGCAGTGAAGTTGAGCAGTCCCCCACTTCTCTGCATGACAAGTCTCCTATAGAGCTGTTTAGGCATGCACTGCGTGTGTGTGCGTTTCACTTAGCATGCCAACCAACAGCTGCTTCATCACCTCCGCCTTTCGGCCTTGTGGGAGTAAATGAACAACAGGCTCCCAGTAATTGTCTGTGCCTCACCAGAGTTACCGAGTGCCAGAGAAAGAAACAGATGAGGAGGAAGCAATCGACACCTAACAAAATATGATCACAGAAGCTGCAACTTTGGTCAGGGCTGACAAGAATCTTGTCTGATATGAGGCCACATAAATTTTTCATCCTGTGTAATCTGAGCACAGATGTAGCAGCCTGTTCAGCTAAATCTCCATAATGGCAAAGTTTAATTAGAAGCCTGAATGTATATGTGGATTGCTGAATGAACAAAATAACACATATAAAACATACAGTTTGATGCATGTAGTCCTGAGTAGGAGAAAAAAATATATAATATGAGGTGAGGGGAAACTGAGTCTGTGTCATTCAGTCAGTCTGGGGGCAAGGGGAGGGTAGACAGAAAGTGGGGGGGTGGAGGGAGGGCCGTGGTATTTTAAGGCCCGGCACTGACACAAATCCCCTCAGCGCAGACAAGGCAGTGGCAGCTCCCAGGGTCGTGTCGGCAGAGCGATGGGCCAACCCCTCCCAGGCTTAGCATGCTGATACCTCCAAATGTCATCTCTAAAATGCTGGAGAAGTTTATTGCTCTTGAAACACAGCCCCAGAACGCCTTGGCTCCTGCTCCAGGGTAGAGAGAACACAGAGGGGGCCCCTTTGGCCAAACACTGCGTCTCCATGCCAGTGCCCCCTCCCCCCTCCCAGCCTCTCACTCACACACACACCGACCCTCCTATACACAGCAGGCTATTCCCCAAGCAGGTCCCACAGCTTCTTAAGCTCCCTAATAGATAAATAATACAGGCTGTTTGTGAAAAATGTTTGTCTCATGGATTATTTATGCAACACACATTACATCATTGTAGTATTGCAAGAATTGGCCTTAGCGCAGGAGTTAAAAGCTGCTCGGCATCTGAATAGAAGAGAGGTCAGTGTGAAACGGATATTCCTGTATAAACATTTGAGAGATGTCTTCTTTTTTTTTTATTTCTCCAAGCCTGTCAGTGAGTTGAGAAGGAGAATATTGTATGAAAGGAGCACTTGGCTCTGTAGCTCACTTGCCAGCTATGCTTCCTTGCTCTTTTGAAGACCACCTGTCAGTGGCCTCATTGAAATGTTTTTACAAAGGCGAGCGGCGGCTGCTCTCTGTGAACTTGCTATAGAAAGTGCCCTTGAAAATAAGTGTGAGCATTGTCAGGAGGCCTGTAGCTCTCTGAGCAAGAAGAAGATGGAGTGAAAAATCAATCACACAGGACCAACTTCTGCTAACAGTAGAGGACATATTGAAAAAAGAGAAGAACAAAAAACTGATACGCCTTCTTCTTTCCACACTCTGTAGATTTTCATTTGCCAGTTCCTTAGCCACGTTTACTTTCCACACTACCAAGCCAATCTTTACCCTCATCAGTGTTCACTGTGCAAGAGTGGAAGTGGCCAATTTCCAAGGAAAAAAATTTACTCTCCCATGTTGTAAAGAATTCACCAGTGTTCCTTAATATGTGGTTGTAATCATTCTCTGCAAAGAACGTAAGATATAGATGACTCACCATTCATTGAGGGAGGAGGCCTGTCTTGTTAGTCACAAATTTAGTCCCTGGGTGGTGTTACCAAGATGGCGCCTGAGTGAATCAAATCTCTTAAGAGAGACTTGGTTCCTATTCTTACTGGATGAAAACTGCATTTTTTCAAGCACTTAAATGGTCTTGAAACGTAAATCATATGCCTGGAGGAACTCTAAGCTTTGCCAGGGGTTGTCATAAGATATCATGTTTGCTATATACACGTCAACAAGAGCTTGAGTAATGGGCCTTTGGCAGACTTGTCTCATAATCTTAGCACCATCTCCTTAAAGGAAAAAGACCAGAGGGTTTGTTTTAACGGAGAGATTGTAGATTTACCAGGTGACATTTAAGGAAACTGCTCCCTGCCATACTGCAAATTATTTACAGTAATAAATGCATGTAAAGTTGGTAGAGATGTCAAATATTTATTTTTAGGCTGTTACATGTGTGGCTGCTGCTTTGTGATCTACTCCCTCTGTAAGAGTAAACATGTTCTTTTTTTGTGAAGGGAGAAACTGCTGCATGCGGCTGATAATGCTGCGTCGATGTGGAAAGCATACTAATGCTCCCTTCCTTTGCCTCTCAGTGGTATGAGAGAATTGACCTTCTCACAGGCTGTTATTCTTGTCAGTGAGAGTGGCTTCGCACTTTTACCTCTTATGAACCGGGCTGCAGCCTGAACTTTTCAGATAGGCCTCACTTGAATGCTCCAAAATTCGAAATATCATCAAATATAACTTCATTTGCTGCTTATTGGAAAACCTTTACTATATTACCAAGATGTGGAATTTTTATGGTATGTTTATCAGTGTTTTATTTCTTGGCTTAATCTTTGTACTACTATTTACAACTATGCTCAATTTGAAAAGTGCTTTACAATGTTGTAGGGCTGCAACTGATTGAATATTTTTTATTACTGATTAACCTGTCGATTATTTTTCTAGATTAATTGATAAAGCATTTACATGAAAATGTCATAAAATAGTGAAAAGGTAATCTTAATTTACCATTTCTGCCCTCACTATGTACACAGCTATGCGGAGAGATGAATACACTTTCAGTGAAGGTTGAAGACAGGAATTTGCCTTTGAAGTCTTTACTGAAGCAAATTCATTATAGGGATTAGAAAGCAGTAGGTGAGATCCCATAAACATCCATCTATTTTCTGTTGCTTTTCTAGGTCATTTCTAACAATTAATTATATTGTTAGGAATCATTGTCACGTGCAGCTGCGATACTGAACAAGTACCGTGATGTAAATATCAATAAATCCATTTAGTCCTTATTGTCCCTACTAGTCTTCATTGATATCTTTAATACAGACATTACATTTGGTCATAAAAAGCTGTACATTTGCTGCAGTAAACCCTGCAGAAACTCTGAAACTGCATTTACAAAAGCATTGGCTAACTGTCAAATTAGTATAAGATATGTAAGATAATTTGTTCCTTGTGCCAGGAAGACATAAAGTGCCACCAGTGAAGTAACACAGTAATTAATCTAGTAAATATATACACAGAGGTCATGACAGTAAGAATACAATGTAAAAAGTGTAAAATACAGAATTCAGCCCATCAGTAATTAACACAGTAGACTGTTGTATGAGCAACATATTAGCCTCAGAGACATGGCATAATAGGTAGCGTGGGTTGTAGTGATCTGTCCTGATAACTGATAACTTTATCTGAAAACAGCTAAATTACCTACCTACCTAATAATGCTGGTAGAGTGTTTTGGGTGTAGATAAAAGGGTTGCTGACAGTATTTGCTTGGTCACAAAATGGTGGACGTAACAATGTAAGTTAAACTGCCATGGAACTGTGCCAGCGTTGGTTGCTGTAGCAACAGAATGTTCAAGGGAAACTAACTACTGGTGATATCCACGGTGACATTATTAAATTGTTTCTTTTGTCTAGTCAACAGTCTAAAACCAAAGATATTCAGTTTACTAATTAGACAGATCATCTGAGAAGTTTTTTTCTCTGCTATACACATTATGACATAGATTCTTGTTGGCATGTGATGTTATTATGGGTGTTTTTTTGTTTTTCTTTTTCCAAAAAAACACATAATGTGTATTGAATTATCTTGTATCTGTGCCTGCTTAGCCAAATTCTTGCACCAAATAGGTTATGAAATAGGCAAGCCTGCTCCATGTGTATGTCATGGATGCCGCACAACACAGAAGCAAACCTGGAAGCTAGAAAACCTTCTTTTTTGCTTATGCGCCAGGTCAGCACTTTTCATTCAAGTGAGCAGCTGCCATGTTTGAGTCCAGTATCAAGTTCATATAATATGTCCATGATCTATGTCTCGGTCTATGTCTTATGTTTAACAGAATTTGAGGGTGTAGTTACCCTTTAAATCAGAATAATTTCAGCTGTACATTTTAAGTTTCACTAGCACCTGCAGATCAACATAGCACTTAAAATATTATAAATAATACATTCCACTATACATCCACTCCACTCTAGTGACTCATACAATTCGTACTAAATTCCTGTCTACCCAGGATTTAAGATAAGGTCAGTCAGGACTTTATTCTGACACTGACATAACTGGACAAGCTCGGCTTCATTTTATGCACCATGAGTGCAGAAACTCTCTTAAAATGGACTGTTGGAAACATGCTCAGACACTTGAATGCTCAACCGCTTCATTTATCAATGTTACAGTTATTGCTCATGGCAGCACCCGGCTATCTTTTATCTTCTCTCCGTAATGAATACTGACACTATTTTTCTCATTGTTCTCACTTTCTTGTCGACATGCAACCTTGATGAGTGGTGCTTTTAGTGCGGTGAAAATGGGGATGAGAAAAGAGCTGATTTTCTGGCAGGATACAAAGAGGGTTGTAAAATCTGTCAATAATTACATTAGTATCTGACTGTGTACAAAAGAAGATAATTGCAAGTGCTGGTAATTGCTCACAGAATTTTTTTCCCCAAGCTTTGCCTTCTTGTTAGTCTAAAATCTCTGATATTTAAAGACAAATAGAATCCTTTAATTCCTTATTTGTGAGAACAGTCATATAATGTCACACTCAATCATTACACAGATGTGAGCTCCCATTTTCAAAGATAACAAAGGCATTTTGACAAGGTCAGTCAGTGAAAATGCCATTAACCCCACTGAATTCCTGTTGAGTTGGAGCGGAGCAGAGGTCAGCCAGTGAACCCATGGCCCTCCACCAGAAGTAGAGGACCTGATATTTTGGCCCCACTGCAGCCTAATGAAATGTGTTAAGGAGGGAGGAGTGGGGAGGGTTTTAGGGCTGAAGGGGGCAGTCAGCCATGCAGCAGACAACCTACTCCTGACTTAATTTTCCCCCTTACATTACCCTCTTGTTCAAGTAATCCCACACAAGTACAGAGTGGAGTTGGGCGCCTAAGGAGGGCTGCCATTTGTTGTTCGACAGCGCTGAAAGGAAATGAGTGGTAAAATTGCAGGCCAACTCCTCTCATTAATGTGGGCTTCACTCAGCTGTCCTGAGTGACCCTAATAAGGCTGTCACAAAGAAGGGGGAGGGGGGAGAATGGGTGGGGGTGCATGGCGCAGGGAACTGGGTTTGCTCCAAATCAATTCGACCCCTTTCCTTCACCTCACAGCAACCCTCCCCCGGCGAACAAATCCTAAATGAACTGCACTCCCTAAGAGCAAGTTCTATTTTTCGATCTTTGAACTCTCTTGTCTGTTTCTTCTCCTGAAACAGATCCCAGTGAGTAAAGAGAAAGATCATGGCTCACACAAACAAAATATGTTACTCCTGTGTATAAACAAATGGTGATGAATGGAAAGTCATCTCAGTTTGTTGTGTAATTTGCTTTCTGCTCCAGGGAAATTTGTTTGGGTTGTTTTGTCAGGGGTTTTCCATGTTTAAACGGACTTGACATTGACATCTTTGTCCCAACGGCTTGAATATTATTCCTAGGCTGAAATTGTACAGTGTTTCAAATGGCTTTTAGTCTTGATTTTTCTGTGTGTATTTTTATGATATTGCCAAGAAGTTCTATGAATTCAGATGCTCACTGCAAAGACCCTCAAGTACTCCAGTGAGAACACTGTGTTGTGATTGATGTCAAATCCCACATGCATTCCTGTCTGACTGTTCTGACAGCGGTCACACAGCCAGAGAATGGTTATGAGTCAGATCTAGGACCACATATGCAAGTGGTATGTGTCAGATATGAAAAAATCAGATCAGATTTGATTTGTTTACAACTTCTGTGAAAATATCAGATCTTAGTCACCCGGAGGCAAAAAAAATTGGATTTGAGCCACATCAGCATGTAATGTGAATGTAGCCGAAGTATCTCTTCGTTTTTAACTGCCAACCTTCTTTTTTCCCCAAGTAGTCTAATGATTGTGTAATAAACATATTTCATTGTTAAATAAGTCAGTACTGACACATGAATAGCTGCTTAATGAAGAGAATCTGTAATCTACACAAGGTACATTTTTTATAAGAAAATGTGTCTGCTGTGTATACAGCAGAGTGGAACTGATGCTGTGCTCAGAAAAAATTATTATGCCCAGAAAATAATAGTATGATTTAAGGAAAGAATCAAGTAGAAATGACAGTACTGCAATAATGATGTAAAATGATTTTCAAATATTTCTCTTTATTGCTAATAGTTTCACAGTAATCCAGGCTGTATTTACCTAGACTATTCAGAGTCTGTGTGGCCTTGAAATTTAATTTCAGAGCTCTGATGCAACTTCTTAAGTGTCAGCAATGAAAATCCTTTTCACTTACGCCCAAGATGAGGAGTGTGATCTAATAACTTGCCTTGTCGTTTTCCATCTCCGTAAGCTGAACAGTGTATACAAAGTGAAAGCCTTTAACAGCTTACAATTTGCAATAAATTAATTAAGCATGAAGTGCAGCAATATTTTCAGTCAGTAACTATTTCTTGTTTTTTTGGGGGGGGGGGTTTAGCACCATTCCCATTTGAGTTAAGATGCATCCAAATTTCTTTGGATGTCCTTGAGATGTCCCACATAACGTCAAAGGAATTACTTTATTACGGTCACAGAGAGTATTGCAGAGGCAGAGATCTGAGGTGACCCAGAAGCCAAGGACCACTCTGACAGGATTACAGAGTTCCTTGGCTTCATCGTGGGAGAGGGGTGGCCAGAAGGAAGCCAAATAACTCATCAGCTAGCATAGAGTCTACCAAAAGCCATGTGAAAGATTTTGAGCTTGAAGCAAAGAAACTGATGAGGTTAAAATTGAGCTACTGGCCTATGATGTTAAGTATTACAGGGTCCTCTGTTTGTCCATTAGCAGTATATTTTAGTACATTTTAATTTGGAAATAGGGGTATTAAATAGACTTGTGAAAACCCTATCCAACTCAAGGTGCATAAATTAACTTTAAGAAAAGAAAGACTTAATCCAAGCACAGCCAGACCCAACCTGAACGCCTGGAGGACTGTTAGACCTGATCCAGAAATTTTGTAGACCCAAAAAGACCCTAGCAGAGACAGAACACAAACACCAGCAGCATCATGATGTTCTATCAGTTCATTGGATTGGTTAACAAGGAGTCACAGTGGAAAAGAGAAACAAAAAACTTATTCGAATTATCCAAATAATAGATGTTAAGTTGTGGAAACTTAAATATTCTGTTAATAACTTTCACCTCCTGCGCCAACAATAAAACATTCTGTAGTCAACTGGGCTATAGAAAGACAAAACCCAATGTTCAATGATCAAATTAATATCTGTGAATCAAGCTTGGTTTCACATAACATAAATCTTGTGGGCTCCTGATTTCCCTAAAATAAGTCCAATCGCATCCACTCAGATATTGGATCTATTCACACACAGACTCGAGATCCACCGCAGTAAAATAAGACCAGGCCCAATTAGACTGAGTGGAATTTGGACCTGGTCCAACTCGGGTCCTGGGTTGGATCCTGCAAAGACCTCAATTTCCAGTATGTATTGTCCGTACGCCCTATGCTGAGGGCTGCTTTTCACTGGCAGACACCTTAGAGTAGTTGAGGGAAATACAGGGGAATTCCTAAGGACTACCCAACACAAAGCGCCCATGATATCTGATTATGGCAAAGATTTCAGCTCCAACAGGACAGTGATTCTCATCACCACCAAATATACCGTGGAATTTCCTCAGAACAAGATAGTGAAAGTCCGTAAAACTGTGCCAAAGCCCAGACCTGAGTCATGACAGAAAATCTTTGCAGTGGCTTGAAGATGGTTTTTTAGATACTCTTCATTCAGCTTGACTGAGCTTGAGTAAATCTGTGGGTAGAATTACAGTGAATCCAAAACTCTTGATGTGCAAAGTTAACAGCTTTATATTAAAGATGACCCAAAGCTGTATCAGTGTAAACTAGGATTGAAACACCAACTTAGATGTCAGTATTTCCAGTAAGTCTCGAAAAAATGTTACAGCTTATTATGAATTATTGTACTGCCAGAGGTGAAAACAAAATAGGAGTGGTATCAATATTCCCATCAAACTCTCAAATTTCCCAAAACTGAACTATTTCTTTGTGAACATTTTGATTAGTACTGGCAGCAGCAATAGTAAAATCCCATTCATGCTTATCAATTGTCAGAGCTACTGATGTGAAGAGACAGTCTAACATAAAGACTGACTACTAATTTAAAATCATTAAAGACTTTTGACCACTCATGGTATAATTTCTGAACCCATCGCTAGAGAAAGCACCATCATGAAAGGCTAGTCATTCATTTGCCCTGCCTTGATTTACATCCTGCCACGACCAGCTGCCAGAGCCATTTTGTGTTGGAGTGTTTGGAGAGCTTAGGGGGCGGGCTGTTGAAGGCGTTTTAGAAAAGGTCTGGGTTCTTTTAATGTGACAGAAAATCTGAACTCGAGGACCTCTCCACTACCCTGCGTGCACACAAACGACATTTGCTGTTGGATCTAGCCTTGACCGAGCACTCATGTTTTTAGTTCGTAGAGTGAAGGAAGAGACTTGTGGCCAAGTGTCAGCAGGTTCTTGTAAACATATATAAATGCCTTATACACTTGCTGCTTTATGCCAGAGGCAGCAAGAGAAAAATGAGGTCTGAACTGTGACTTGTGTGTGGGAGGGAAAAAGATTGTAAGCTGGGGATGGTTATACCATTGAAAAGAGGAAATGAGGGTGAAGGAGAGAGGGAAAATGGGGTGAGCAAGAGAGGTTTCCTAAGCTAATAAAATGCTTGGAGGGATGGAAGCTGCCAGCCAGCATTCCTGTGCCATTAGATAAGTTAGCTCACTGCAGCCTCCAGTTTCTCTGCAGTGCTGAAGTGGCAAGCTGAGGTCACCACCGGGGAGTGAGGGGGATGGTGGGGCCAATAAATTCACAGTGTTTTTCTGCACGGTCGTTGCTCTTAATCCTCTGAGGCTGTTTGGTTGATGATTTACTTTTGAATGTATGAGCAAAATCTGCAAAAATCTGCATTCTCTGCTTTTTTTAAATTGTATTTATTGCAGTTATAATGTACAGAGTGCAGGGATTTAGTATGGTCATTTTGCACAGAGCTGCATACTTGTGACATTTCGATGACGTGCAAGCTGTTGCCAAGTGAGGAGTATTTGGATTCTTAAGGAGAAACATACACAGAGAGGCATGTGATCTTCTGGATCTAATTTTAGGTTTTAAATGCAAGGTCAGGTATCGCACTCAGCACAGGTCAGATTGTGTAGCTCACACCGAGTGCTACCAAATTCACACTAGCCAAATGGCAACACAGAAGCTTCTAAGTGTGACAGATTGCAGCAATTCCAGTGAAGTCAAGGAGCTTTTCTTGCACACTCAGTTACAGTCTATCAAACTGAACCATTCACATTGAAATGGTCTAACCCGGGAGCTTGTTGCTTGTTTTTAAGAAGCTGTAGTGGTAGATCCATATTATTCCCAGGGGGTAGCAAATCTGGGCTGCAAAGTAAGACAGGACTGCAAAATAATATTTGCCTCCAAATAATTCTCCCACAGGGTGATCTCCTGTGCAGAGAAATGGCTTATTTAAATGGAAAGGGTGTTCAACAAGAGAGTATTCCCTGGTAACCTCAGTGTGATCATTCTTAGTGAGGCCTTCTGCCAGTATTTTATATAGGCTTTACAATACTGACTGCAGCTCAGTCTGTTCCAAGTCATTTAGAAGATATCAGTCAGTCTTGCACCTACGGCTTTACTGTGTGAAGAAGATTAAAAAAGGATCTTTGACTTGTATAACTGTCTTGCATATAACGCCCTTTAGCAAAGATCAACACGTCGATGCAGTAGACACGATGCTGCTTACATAGCACAGACAGTTATAAATGAATCTCACTGTAAAACATTCTGTTGTGTTTGGTACATGAGCTATATTTTTTGTCTGTAATTTTCCTTGTTGTCGTAGTTAATGACCGCTTTAATTCTTTGTCTTACAGGCATGCTGGTGGTCAATGTTACTTGGAGAAACAAGACATATGTGGGCACCCTGTTGGACTGTACACGGCATGACTGGGCTCCCCCCAGGTAAGGAGCATTTTTATTTTCACTGGAGAAAGCAGGGGAACATGGTATATGATAATTATATATGCATAATCTAATTTGCACTTGTTGTGTTAATGATATATCACTTGTTTGGTGTTATTAAAGATGAGGCTACGTGCATAGATTTTGCATAGTATTTGCACTTCACAAAGAATTTAGTGTCACATATGGTAGTTGTAAATATCATGGTAGAAAAGAGTCATGATTGCCATGAATCACTAATGTATTCTGTGTATCCAAGCTGGACTCAGTCTCTTAACCTTTTCATATTCTGTGTGACATGAACATGCTGCAGTATAATCAGCTCATGGATATACATGTATAGCTAAATGCACCAACTTGCCTGTGTGCAGCTGGACCTTCCAAGTCCATGTTAGTCTTTATCTCGAGCCTGGGGAAACAGGATTCACTGGCAAACGGCTGATGTCCCAGGAGGCAGTGGTGGAAATAGAAAGCTACTCTAACAAGCCAGATTGCAGAATCCAATTATTGGACTAATAGCTTTTCCTCAACACTGTATAACATTCTCTATCACAAAGGCTGCAATTTCTTAGATCAGTCTTATGCGGGTGGTAGTTTAAGGTGTTTGTAATTTCTGGATATTTGCCTTTGTTATGCAAACTACACAGGTTGTGTAAAATAAATTTGTAGGCACTTGCTTTGATTTAGAATACCTGCACTATATCTAAATGTAAATATAAATCTATATTTGAAATGCATGGTTAAGTACAAAAGAAAAAAAAAGATTAAGGCAGCACTAATGGAGAACAAGGAGAGGCTGTATCACACTAATGTATCACAGTATATCACAAGGATGTTCAGTAAGTGAGGTTTGCACAGTAAGTGAGGTTTGCTAGGCTGTATTTGCACCAACATAGTCTTACAGTTTGCAGCATGACTACATTAGGGACACAGCATGAATAATTCAGAAAGCTTTCAACGGACTGAATATAAACTTGGGCTTGTAATGAGTCTAAATTCCTCCACCACTGTCAGACTACGGATGTATTCACATCCCCTGCTGGGGTTGAAATTGTTTGGAGAGACTTGTAGAGGAAGATGTGAGTCATACCAGCCCGATGTTTCTCTTTGTCACAGATTGCTAACCTTCACTGCTGTGCAGAAAGATAATTACATTACTGTTATGGAGAGATAAGGCCAAACTGCTATTTTAAGTATTTGAATGACTGTATGTTTTGATTACAAAGCAGCTAGAATGTTCACTGCTGTCTTTTCAAATGGTGTTTACATTTTCATTTGGAAAGTCGTGGCTTTGTTTGAAAGTGCTTACTCACTTAAACAGCACTAAAGATCAGATTGATATATAAAGAAAGGACAGGGACAGAACAATCGTGTAAATATTGTTGATATAGTTTTTGCTCAGAAGGACTTAAACTCTACTAGTATATTTATCATTGGTATTACTGTAATTATTTATTTTCTGTTTTCTGAATTTCTTATGAGATAAGAAGACTGCATATTTGTAACATGTTATGTAGCCTACCAATACAGAACATGTGTATGTGAGATAATAAAAATATATCCTGTAGAACAAGCAAATTTGGAGGTAGCTGTGGAAATAGAAACTAGAATTGATATTGCCAACCACTGAAGTATCCTAAAATCTTAAACATCTTGAATGTCTTCAGATGCTTTGGTATAAAAAAGGCTTTTGAGAGCATTACTAATGCCAAACTTTTTTTCCTTTTACCTTGACACCCAGCGGTATCAAGGTAGTTACTGTGTAGTTACCTAATAATAATAAGTAATGAGGGTAACTGAGGTTTTCACAATAGCTGTGAAAAACATCTTGACCTTCCAGATACAAGTGTATTTAACGCAAGATCACTTGTCACGTCTTCGTTACACACAGGTGATCTCCATTATACTAAAACAATTGACTGCACCAATTACAATTTAAGTGTTTGGCAGCAGTGTGGTTAAATGTTTATTTTTGTTTTATTTTTGCTCTAATTTAAATAAATTTTAGAAATTTGTCATCATTCTTCATGAGGTACTATTGGTCATTTAATGTTAAAGAATAATGTTAAATGAAAAACAATGAAAATGTACAATGGGATAAGAAGTTTATTTTGCCAGAGTATTATTCAGTCCCTACAGCAATGGTAATTAATAAGTCGTGGTATTTCCATTGAATCTAAGCTAAAGCCTAGTTGTATTTATGTTAGCCGTTGATATTGTGACATTAATTCTTATATGTGCTTTTCAACACTACTGCAGGTTTTGTGAATCTCCTACAAGTGATCTGGAGATGAGGAATGGCCGTGGCAGAGGTAAGCGAATGAGACCAAATAGCAACACCCCTATCAACGAAAACAGCAACTCGTCTGACAACAAGGGCACCACCAACAACAAGACGCGTGCTGCCTCTAACAGCAAGGGCCGGAGGGGCAGCCAGACACCATCAGAGCGCCGCACCCCACCTAACAGTAACACAGAGGACATCAAGGCCAGTCCCTCCTCAGCTGGAAAACGCAAGACCAAACCGGCCTCAGACATGGAACCGAATTCCAGCTCAGAGGACACCAAAGGAAATAAACGTATGCGGACAAACTCCAACAGTGGAGGGGTGGGACCAACAGGTCTGCCTATCCCTTCTATTAAGACTGAGCCACTTCCACCTCCCCTTGATCGCAGCTGTCCCTCTCCAGTTCTTATTGATTGCCCACACCCTAACTGCAACAAGAAGTACAAGCACATCAATGGTCTCAAGTATCACCAAGCTCGTGCCCATAATGATGATGACATAAAGTTGGACTTAGATGGAGACAGTGAATATGGAGAAGATTCAACTCTCCACCCTGAACCAGGGAACTGTAATGGAGCATCTATCTCTCAGAAAGGATCCTTGTCTCCAGCACGCTCAGTTACTCCAAAAGGCAGGAACTTTGATGCTCAAAGTCCTTCACCATCTCCTGGCAAGTTTGGTTCAAAGCAAAGTAAAAAGAAAATAGCTGAGACAGATCCAGAAACGGGAAGTATACCAATGGACGGGTGTGAGGATGGGCCATGCCTCACTGATGAGGCCAGTAATGATGGTATAGATGATAAGAGAGGATCAGACAAGTCTAAAAAGGGTAGCACTGGCACAAAGGCTGATAAAATGGCACAGAAAAATATGAAGTCACCACGGCCCATTGGCCCAGGCTCTGCTGCATCCCAGCAGATGTACTCTTTTCCTCCTGGAAACCCAAATTCTTCCCCAGGCCTTACCCCAATGATACAAGGTATCCCCAAGAGTCCCCAAATGAAAGGCACACAGCCTAAACCACCTGCCATTGGAGATCCTGCCTCAAGTAGCTCCAAAGACAAAAAGAAGAAAGACAAGAAGAAAAAAGATGGCGGGAAGGAGGCTGACAGCCCCAAGCCTCCGGGAAAGGGAGGGAAACTAGAGGAAGGAAAGCTTCCATACTCTGAACCTCCAGATCAAGGAAATAAGGGGGAAGGACTCCTCAATGGTTCCTCAGATCCTCATCAGAGTCGCTTGGCCAGTATGAAGGCTGAGGCTGACAAGATTTACAGCTTTTCTGACAATGCCCCTAGCCCATCCATTGGTGTAGCCAGTCGGATAGATGGCAGTGGTATGCCGCAGCCTCTCACACCACTTCATGTGGTGAACCAGAATGGTGCTGACAGTTCTTCAGTCAAAACTAATAGCCCAGCATATTCAGACATTTCAGATGCTGGTGAGGATGGTGAAGGGAAACTAGAAGGCGTCAAAGTCAGGACAGAGGACCAAGCCATCAGGGAAAGTGTCAAAAAAGCACTCTTTCCAAACCAGACACCCAACAAAGATTCCCCCTACTATGCCGGCTATGAGACCTATTACTCACCCAATTACATCAACCCCAGTCCCAGTGGGCCCAATCCAGGCACGCCAGCGGCTGAGGGTCAGGTTAAGATCAAAAGGGATGATGACCAGGACCAAGGTGAGGAGAAAATCAAGGTTGAGGTTCATGAAGAGCGTAAATCTGACAGCAGTGCTCCTGGCCAGCAGCAACAGCAGCAGCAGCAGCAGCAGCAGCAGCAGCAGCAGCAGCAACAGCAACAGCAACAGCAACCCTCAGTCATCCAACAGCGATCTAACATGTACATGCAACCTCTTTACTACAACCAGTACGCTTACGTCCCCCCATATGCATACCATCCCGATCAAGCCTACCATAACCACTTGATGAACACCAACCCAGCCTACCGGCAACAGTACGAGGAGCGGCAGCGACAGATGGCTGAACAGCACCGTGCTGCTGAGAAGAAGTCAGACGTAGCCATAAAAGAACGAGAGGCCGCCATGAAGGAGGAGTGGAAACAAAAGAGCCCAATGCCACCAAGCCTCTCCAAAGCCCCAAGTCAGTCAGACCTTGGAAAGACGCCGCAGCCCCCAGGAAAATCCAGGGACTCACCCTCTGAGCCCTCCTCCAAATCCATTGGAAGCATAAAGGGGGAGGACCAGAAGTCCCAGCAAGCTGAGGGGCTAAAGATGAAGTTGACTGAAGGGGGCCACCATGGAAAGGAAGACTCCAAGCAAACACTGGAGTCCAGAGGTCAGGGAGGAATGGAGCAGGCCATGTGGTACAGACAGGTAAATACCAATGTAGTATAACAGTGCTAGAATATTTACCCGTGAATCTGTTGTGAGAATATTTTAGTTATTTCAATATAAAAATGTGATTTGCGCTGACTTGGACCTTCTTTCCTGCCCTCAGCAGTACCCCGAGAGCCAGAAGCCCCAAGCAGAAGATGAACACCAGCAACAACAACCTCGATGGAAAGATGAAAGGGACAGAGAACGAGAACGTGATCGTAAATTAAAGGATGATAGGCCCAGGCCCAAGGACTGTCAAAGTGGGCCCAAGGAGGATGGGAAAGAGGGTAGCGATCCCAGAATCATTTCTGAGGACCACCGGGCTCTGAGCAAAGACTCTCGTCCTAATCCCCACATGCAGTTTTCATCACCACTAGCGCAGCACCAAGGCTACATGCCTTACATGCATGGTTACCCCTATGGACAAGGCTATGACCCCAGCCACCCTGGATACAGGGGCATGCCCTCAGTCATGATGCAGAATTACCCAGGTATGACATCAGATTGACTCCAAATACATAAAAATAATATAACAAATATAAATAAAATAAAATAATATAATAAATATAACAGGTTTACTCCTTCTCTTACATACTTTTAAGGTTTGTTTGAAATGGCAATGTTTGCAAGCTAAGGTTGTCAAGTTTGTAGTATAGTAAGTTTAATTATTGGTGCATGTCATCAGTGGTTCCTGTGGTTTCTTTTGCAAGACTAAAATGAGCACTGATTTAGAATTGTGATTAAGTTGTTGGCTCAGCCAATGTTTTAGGGTGTGTATGATGGTTTTAGAATTAGATGAATAGGCAACGTAGTCAATGTGGCTTAAAGATTTTAATGTCTCCTGCTTTTTGAAAACACAATGGCTGTAGGGATTTGTGCAGCTGTAAATTGTCTGGTAAAACTGCATATACCAGTCTCAGCAGGATCTCAACAGAATTTCATTCAGAACTGAATGAATTGTCTGCATAAAAGGTCTGACATAATTTGCAGCAATTTTTTGTGCATTAATGTTTAAAAATTGTAAAGCAGTGTGAAATGATTGTGATTATTTGGTTGAGCTTGTTGGGGGCAAGGACTAGTTTTGTTCAACCTATGTACAGTGGTTCTGAACAGGATAATGAAATGAGGGAAGTGGCATATAATGGGAACAAATTGCAGGCACCCTCCTTTTTTTTTTCTTAGAAATATTGAGGGTTGGCAAAATTGCATGTGCTTATAAATACTGCTGGAAGTGGTTGCATTTTGGGTTAATCCACAGATTCGATCTGAAATATGTAACCTAAAGAATATAATCCACATTATATTAAATGTGTTAGATGAATACCAGAGTTTTTATTACACCAACATGCGTGGGAATTCACCAACAGATGCAGCAGCTGTACTATTAACACCGTACATACAACATCCATGTCAGCACAATGCTTAAGGAACTTTCCTTTGTAAATGAAATGAAAACGCTATATTTTGCAGTTGGGCCGAATCTGGTCAACAACATTACAATATTTACAATGTGTGTTTTCATTTTTAAGATCATAATGAGAAAATATGCTGGTACAAGACTGTCAGTACCTGGACATAGACCTAATAACATTTTGTCCAGAAATGGAATGGTTGGTGACCTAAATTAAATTGCACTGACTATTAAATCTGATTGATGTGAGCATTAATTAAAAATAATTAGTCAGGAGTTGTCACATTTGTATTCTGTATAAACCTAAATTTGAGCTATCAATTTTCTTCATCACTCTTAGGCTCCTACCTACCTGGAGGTTATCCGTTTTCTCCATATGGCAGTAAAATAGCTGGAGGTGAGGAAGGCAGCGACAAATCTCGTGCTAGCCCTACTGTCACCAAAACGGCAACAGACTCCAAAGCCCTGGATATCCTGCATCAGCACGCCAGCCAATACAAGAGCAAATCCCCCACAGTAGGTGACAAGCCACCCCACGACAGGGAGAGGGAGCAGGACAGAGGAGCTGCTGGAGACAGAGATCGGGAAAGGGAGCGTGAGAGGGAAAGAGAAAGAGACGTGGACCGGCCGCGCTCCTCCCCCTCCCAGCGCATCATGCCCTCTCACCACCACCTGGGATACCCCCTGCTCTCAGGACAATATGACCTGTCCTACGCCACAGGTCAGTTAGTCCCATCTCTCCTGTTTGACACTGGATTCAGTACAGTAAATGTTACACTTAATTACGTAGCAAACAAAATAGATTACTGCCGGTCACTTAAATAAAACAAGGCCAGAATACTTAACTCACTGTAATTACACACAGATTGTGAATTATGGCAGATGACCAATCTAAATTCAAACTATAAGTGGAGGAATTACTGAAAGCCATACATTTTCCAGCTCACCAGAGGTCTCCTATCATTAGCTGTTTTGCCAGCCAACAAGCAGCAACCCCCTCCCTATACCCACCACCACAGAGGTGATAACAGTAAAATCTCCTTAACAGCAGAGACAGGCAAAAGACTGACAGTTAAACAAAACACAAGTCTACTGAGACGCATTGGTAAACTGAGAGCAGTGTTTGCAAATCTGACAAATGCAGGTGGCAAACACTCTTGTTCACATTAACAATGCACACAGCTCTCGTTAAAAAATATTAAGGCAATGAGTTATGAGTACTGGCACAGATGTAGAACATGGTGTACAAGTAAAACCTTATGTTTCTTTGTCCTGAATTAATTTGACTTGAAGTGAAAAGAACACCCTGCTCTCTTCCTTGCTTACAACATTTATGTTGCAGACTCAGAGGCAGCAACCTGTAAAAGAAAACAAATCCTGGCCAAACAAAACCCTTATTACTCTGCTGCAATCTAGTACAATATGCAGTGCAGCATTTAGCCCCTCAGCTCATCCATTCTAAGTGGGTCCTCTGAGGACAAGTGGATCACAGTGTTGATAATAGAGATGTGGAAAGAGCCCGCCAAGACACAAAGCCCCTGCAGCCTGCACTGACATCTAGTGGGAGCTCCTCTATATTACAACATAAAAATTAATTTACACACTGTCATTGGTTTATAATGAGCCAAGCAGCTGAAACTAATGCAGTCTTATACAGCAGTCCTGCAATAAAAACTATTGGAGAAGGTGTTCAGTTGTGTTTGTTTTACTAGTGTGTTTCTGTTATTTTATCCACCCCATTTATATCAATGAAGGTGGACTAAATAAATAAAATAAAAACAGGGACACCTCCCCATATAATTTAGTGCAGTTCAAGGAGGATTTATCAGAGGACTGTTATATTAAACTGCATTCATTTCAGCCAGGTGTCCCTAAAAAATTGGTGACTGTGTGTAGTGTGTCCAGTTGTGGAAAAAGTATTAAAATCCTTTACTCACAGTACCACAAAAATATACTGCATTACAAGTCTCCTACTCTCTTACTTTCATATAAGTAAAAGTACATGTACAAGTATTCTCAGCAAAATGTACTTAAGGTGTCATGAGTAAAGGTATTCATTATGCAGGAGCACTATATAACTGTATATATTTAATATAATTGTATTGCTATCATATCTGCATAAACTGCATTTTAATATGTTCGTCAAAGTGAAGAAAAATGTTTACATACAAAATAAATATGCTCTTCAAATAAATTAAATGAAGTAAGAAAATATATATATTACCTCTGAAATGTGGTGAAATACAAATATTAAATGACCTAAAATGGTAATGTACAAAAACCTCAGAGTTGTACAGAGGATAATTCTGGTATGTTTTTAAACCTGGGATAGGATTCCTACAGAGAGTAAGAGAGAGTTGTTTTTGTTAAACCAGAAGCATCACTTTATATTGTTATATATTGTGTAGTACTTTAACTTGTGCAAAGGATCTGAATACATCTTCCACCACTGAAAATCATGCAATAACACAAACAAACTAATTGATTGAGGCAGCTGTATTTCAGTAACTCCTGTGTTCTGCTCAGTTAATTTCCTGTTTTTGTTGATGGAGTCTGGTAGCAATATATAGTGATGTCCTTTAAGTATAGCACTTGAGTACATGTTCTTACAGTTCGCCACTGCTCCCCTCATTCAGAGAAGAGTAAAGAAGTAATTAAACCTCTTTTAATGTCCATATTATATATATATATATGTAGAAATATTGTGGTAAAAAATAAATGTTTCCTTTGTATCTCTCACAGGGAAACCTGACCGTCACACCTCAACCCTGCAAAGATTCATGTGACTGGCTCACATGAGAAGAAGATCTCCCGGGTGTTACCTTTTAGACATCAGTTGAATGGTGTTTCTATATTTTTATTTCGTCTGCCGAAAGGCTAGGCAGATTGTCGGGTTTTTTTTTCCTCCCCTCGTAAATGACCCCAAATTCTCCAAACCCTGGACTGTAAGAGGACTGATAATAACCCAGGTTCAAAGCCATCACTCTGCCCCGTCACGCAGAGGAAACACCAACCCGCTGATTATCTAGTCTTTGCACTGTCAACAAATACAATGCAAAAAGAGACTATTGGACTGCCAGAACAGCTTTTTTTGTTGTGTTTTTCTTTTTTCTCCTTTTTTTTTCCTTTGACTGCATTGTTTTTTGTCGCACGCAGAAAGAAATTGGCAGTGGATTTTTGGGGAGTTGGGTGGCTGATGGGAAAGGGGAGTCAAACTAAATTAAAAGACTGACAAAAAAAGTGAATCATATTGAAATGATTTCAACTCTATGTCTTTGGCTTCTTGTATGCCGTGAAACAACAGTATATCCTTAACTTGACAAATGTTTGGCTATATTTTGTGGGGAGAGGGAATATGGCAACAGCTGCTTTCTTCAGAGACTTAAAGAGCCTGAGACTGAAGTTTTTTTTTTCCCCATTTTTTTCCATCGTTATTTTTTAAATTCCCATCCTCTTTGAACCCTCAGTTCTTGTTTCAGGGATGATGTCGTCATGTTTTTGCGAAGGGACCGCGTACACCTCAATGGAGAATAAAACACTATTCATGTTTTCTCAGTAATATTTTTAGTTCTGCTCCATATCATTGTGTTCATCTTTGAATGTGTCTGATGCTGGTATTAGTCCTGTTTTTTCCTCTCAACAAAAGGGTCACATCTGTCTTTTTATACTCACTCAAAATGGTGAAGCCACATTAGCAAGCGATGAGTTCATGGGGCATTGTCATCACTGCATTAAGGCCACTTGTGGGAGTTTTGGTGTTTCTTTTACTGTAAGATTGTGCTTCATTCAACTCAAGTTTGATTGTTTTCTGTAAACAATGTGAAAAATGTCACTCAACTCATGTATTTTTCTGCTGTAATATAGACTTTTAGCCAACGTTTATGTGCGTAAATGTTTATATTTATCCCAGCACGCAACTGTTTAAAAACTGTCACTGTTAAATAGCTTTTGGCTTTTAGCATTTAACATTTTGTGCTCAGATCATTGCTGCTGCAGAGTCCCTAGACGTCTCGGTGTGCCTCTCCTTTGCCCCAGCTTTGTGTCTTGCTGCAGGGTTTTTTTTTTTATTATTATCATATAATTAGCTTTTTTTTAAGCACATCTTCATTCATCTCAACATGCAGTATGCAAATAGACTGGTTCCATACTTTATGAATCACTGTCCACATCAAACTCAAATTGACAGTTCAGTCAGATTAAGAGAAAACACAGTAGTAAATCAGCCTGATTTTTAGGCTGTTGTGCTCTGACAAAGGGCAAACATTTTCTCTTGGTGCTTCGCTTGCTTGTGTGGTTTCACCATAACAATAACACACATCATCACCTCAGACAGTTGACAGCATGATTTTTCTTCTCAGTGGCTATAACTTTGGATCAGTCCAAAACTTGGCCAGTGAGTCTGATAACTTCAGACACCAGGTTTTTTTTATTTCTTCTGTTGCTGCCTGTGCTGTTAAGGTCAACTACTGGCACATTAAACAAAAGTGCATGAAATGACCCCAGGAAGAAAAAAAAATCTTTCTGCTGTTACTATTACAGAACAAACACAAATCAATCGAAGGCAGACAATGAACTTAATTAAAAATAAAAGGGTGAGTCAGTGAAAAGCTCGGAGCAAAAGCTAACGTGGTAAAGCAAGTGAAACAGGACCTTGAACACACACACACACACAACTGAAGGAGGAAAGGCTCAGTCGCCCGATCAGCTGGGTAGAAGCACATTGCTCTCTGCTTTCCTTTCGATCTCACACTGGTGGTGCCACTCTGTAAAATTAAACCAAGTCTGGTTAACTTGAAATCTACACAAAGAGCGACTGTCAGCACAGCCTGCTCTACCGGAGGTCCTTCTTGGCTTTAAATTACAGTTCTCTTATACCTCAGGGGTTGTAAGTGAAATTCTATCCATATGCTATTTGAATTGATTTGAGAGCACTCCTGTTTTGTTGGTATGAGGAAAAGCACATTTTCTGCTCTGAGCTGGGTGTGCTGTAGTGGTTCACTCAGAAATGACAAATTGGCTCAGGACAGAGAATTGTTAAAGGTTTTATGCCGTACCATGCTGTCGTGGGTTGTGAGCAGTCTTTTATGTTCCTCTAAAGCATTATAATAAGACTAGAATATTGACCATGGTGTCGTTAAATTAAATTTTATTGATTTTGGGTTTTACAATCACTTTTAATGTCCCCATTGTTGTAGTTTACTTTTTCCATTTAACACTGTACGTGATCGAGTCTGTAAACCACCGGTTAATCTCATGTCTAACACCCTCTGAAGCTGGACGTTAGCTGTTTGTCGAGACACTACTCATGATCACGAAACTGCAGCTCTTCATTTTGAGGTTCTTGGACATTCCAAGTAAATAAAAGTTGCCAGTTTCTCGTCCCATGAAATTTTGCAAGATGTTTTTTTTTTTTTTTTTTTTTAATCTTTTTTGACTTTTTTGCGCATTTTAAAAGAAGAATGGCTGACATGAATAAGCTGAATGTGGTGGTGTTTGACTTGTACTTAATCTGTAAGGGTAATCTAGGCAGCTGTGATGTTGTCATTAAAGTCAGTGGGTTTTAGTACCAGCAGACTGCATACATATAGTTTTATCAGACAATGGTTGTGACAAGTGCATTTGTTCTCTCTCTGAGAGTAGTAATGTTATCTCAGTAGTAAGCAAAGCCCAGTGAAAATCATATATACTAAAGTGTATGAAAAGCCAGAAAAGTAATGTTTGCTATCAACATATTGGAAAGTGCTTGGCTCTTGTATTTTGCAGGACTGTATTTGTTTCATGGTGAAGAATATATTTATTGGCCAGCAGTTGTCTCAATTGGTGCCTAGTTGAACATTCTTCTGTGAAAACACAGAGACACTTGCTCGTTTGTCCTTTTCCTGACCCACCTACTGTCACACAAACCTCCCCTCCCCATCCACCCAGCCCACCTCCCCCACCCACCACCACCACCACCACCACCACCACCCCAAAGTACCAGTACTGGTGCTTGCAAGGATGTTTACAATGTCTTCATTTTCTTTCTGTGTGAGAAAATTCAGAACTCTTCCCCCTCTCCTCCTTTCTCCCTCCCTTCAGGAGTTTGTGTAAAGTGTACATTACCATGGTTCTTTTTTATACAATACTCTGTAACTTGCCTTTGTAAATTTGGGCTGGAAAAAAATAAATCTTTTTATGAGACTATCTGTCCTGGGAACTGCTCAATGGCTGCTGCTCTGTCAATAACACTGTTAACTTATCCTAAACTTCCTCTTTTAAATAGCAACGGTGAGGTAGTGAGTTAGTTATTATTCTGTATTTTCATTATTATTTCATACTGTATACAAAGTTAGTCTCTAAAATGCAGGAATGCTTTTTAATTGATATTCCTTTCTTGGAGAAGTGGAATACTTCATGCTAGAAGTACGTCTTCAGGATATGGAAACTGCACTGTGTGTTTTGGCCACAGGAGAGCAGTGTCTCTAAAGAGGCCTCAGCCAGTCCTAAACCTGGAGAAAATGTCTGTTTTTAGAAAGTTTAATTACTCACTAACTTACTGCACTTTAACACAATACAAATGTCCTGTTACACAGTGTATATGCCTTGCCTTGTTGTAAGAGAGAGTATGTGGTGCTGAAAGCAGGAGTTGACTAAGAGGAAATAGAATTAATCTAATCATCACTTAAAGCCAGCCCCTCTAAAAAGATGTTTTATTGTTTATTGTTACTTCACCTGGATGTTTGGCCGTCACTGTAGACAATGATGTATGTGCAGAGTTTCACACTAGACGACTGTTTTCACATTCATCTGCTTAAGGAGGAAACGTTTGTTACATCTGAGTTGCACCATTAAGATTTTGTGCCAGTCATCATTCATAGTCTTTGGATTTTTCAGTAAGGAAGAAGACTATTTTTTAAGTAGTTTATTGTTTTATTTTATTGATTTCTTTTTGGAAAAACTATCAGACAGGTTATTATTTAAAGCTGATTATTTGATGTATTATTTTATTTCTTGAAACATGTCTCTGGTCATCTTTAAGTCAATAACCCCTTCTAAAGCTTCTCAAATGCTGTATGTTTGCGTTCTGCATAGGGCTGGGTGATATAACAATAACTTTGATTACCATGATATAAAATGATAGAATTTAACTTGATAGAAATGTAACAAATGGTCGATAAATGTTTCCATGCTTACATAGCATGCACAGAAATGACTCACAAACTGCCAATCACGTCACAGGAATACAAGTATGCACTGAGTACATTAGGTTTTAGTGAGGTTAGATTTTACCATTATAACTGTTTTTTTGTTTGTTTACCTCAGATTTGTTCTGACAAGTTTAAAACCACAATTCCCTCAACTTTCACAGGAGCAAAAATCAATAATCAAAAATAATAGTGAGCATTTTTCAATTGTTCATGGCCATGTATAATAGTAGATTTGAAAAAATATTCCACCAGCTGTCAGTGGCCCATTACTGAACGTGCACACTGTTAAAACTTTATCTGCCCCTGCTGTGGCATTCACTTCTATCAGGCAGTTAGGATATTTTTAACTGCCCCTAATGCTCCTGAACTGAGAGTATGCTCTGTGCATTAGCATAATGCAACATCAGTGATAGGGAGTGATTACGCTGGGGATGATTTTGTTGAGTGTAAATGTGAAATCTGATTATCCTCTCTGCTCTGAGCTCTGCAGGGGGAGGAGGAGGAGAGCTGGAGAAAGAGAGAGGGAGCGAGAGAGAGAGAGGACGAGGTTGGCTGGAGGATAGATTCAGGAGGAAGGAGGGGTTAAGATAGCAATGTGCTGAGCCAGTGGCTTTTCCACAGAGCAGCTGGCTGGCATCAGGACAGGACAGGCCGCTCTGAGGACGGATACCTTGAGGACGGCTCTCCTCCGCTCGCTGCAGGACGCTAAAGGGTGACTTCCAGGAGGTGTTCATGGGATGCACTATCTACGCAGCCAGCCCTAAGGCCCTGCCCGCCGACGAGGCCCCAGGCCAGGACAGATACTACCAGCTCCCCCACTACCGCCATCCTCATGGTAACTGCAGTCAGAGGATAGCAGCCAGCAGAGCCAGGTCAGTCAACAGAGCATAGGAAGTGCACTGAATAGGCGCTGAATATTTGGTGTGACTGTTGCACTGACAAGGTGAATCCAGGTAAAAGCAACTGATGCTTAGTTAGTGGCCAATCACAGAGGAGGAGATGTGTCAGGGAAGGATGTTTGAACTGAGACAAATGGGATGTGGATTGTGCAAACTTTAATATCAGGGAGACGTCCTTCATGTTTTTCAGTGTATACAGCGAGAAAAACAAGATTTTAAATTGAAAGAAAACACTGAAAATTTCTATTCAAAAGATAATGACAGAAAAATGCAAGAAGATAGTTTTGAATGATATTATATACCCTAGCAGTTAGGACATGCAGTTTGAGCGATGTAAGTGTTTTCTGGGTATGAAATGAGTACAGCATGTGTGGGCAGCAGGCCATAATAAACACTTGAAAAATGAGTGACAAAGAATGGGTCAGTGAAGGGATTAAATTAGCATTGCAGAGGTGGGTCATGCTGGGTGAGCAGCATGTGCCATCTGTGTGTGTCATGTCTTCTTTGTCAGCAGTTCAAGATATTTTATCACGATTTCTTAAAATAGACTCTTTACTATACTTTTGAAGTTTTTTACACCTGCAGTTTGGATTCAGGTGATTCAGCCATGATTGCTGACAAATGCTGCCAACTGACACTGTGAACCTAATATGATGCACATTTGCAGCAGGGTTTGGTTCATGATTAAGTCACACTAGAGTTTATACTCAGTGGTGAGGGTGGGGGTTACAATATTTTTCCAGCAACGTGCGCGAACTGGAACTCATCCTGATCATAACAAACTCTTTGAAAACTGCCTCTGTCTTCCTGTTTCCTGTTTTGTCGTTGGCCAAGTACAATGTTTCTTTCCTCTACCTTCATTTAGTCTATAATAATAAATAATAACAGGACTATCACATTACCACAGCCCAATGTTACACTTGACAAAAGTTCATTTACCATGACTGAAAACTCTTCATCATTAACACTATAATGATTATTAGAGTCATCCTCAAATACTTTTCATTGATATTATCTTACTACTTTAATGACATTCATCAGTCAATACATTATATGGAGGAAGTTTTAACAATTTCACAATGAAATAGTTTACTCCAGTGGTTCCCAACATAGGGGTCGGGCCCCTCAAAAGAGCCAAAAGATAAATCTGTGCAAACATGAAAGAGAGGTCACAAACCAAAACTATTAAGAACCAGTGGTTTAATTCTTAATAATGCTTTGGATGAATTATGGGAATTATACGTTTTGAATGTTGCTGCAAAATAATCAGTAAAAATAGCTACAATATAAATGCAGTAAAGTAGAAGTGGAAAGAAGCAGAGTACTGAAATACTCAAGTAAAGTACTTCAAAACAGTGATACTTTTATGTAATTAATGTACTTAGTTACTTTTAGATTAGATAATTTTAGATTAATAATTTTTAAATACTCCAAATAAAAATATACACACATAGCACTGTAAAACAAGCCCTGACTCTACAATTAAATATCTAACTAACAGCCGCGCTGTATTTTTTCAGTTAGAATCGCAGGTGTAATTAATGAGCGGTTGTTAGGTTATTCTGGGAGGCTTTGGGAAGAAAATAGCTGTCGTCTAATCCCCCGGCAGTGAGTAAACAGCCCACACTGGGCTATAGGTAAGCTCAACCCACCTCTCCACAGACGGACACACTTGTGAGGAGGCTACAGCTCCGTTAGCGCCACTCTCTGCGTCAGCTTTAATGCTTTGCTCCGAGCTGCAGTTTATTTCTTTACTTTTAGTCACTTTTTCGTGGATAAATAACGTAAAATGGTTTCACTGAGGAATGCGGTGCGGACCTGACGAGTTTCGCGGAGCTACGAGGCGACAAAACAGCTGAAAAAGTCGCAGCAGCTCGTGAGCTACAGGTAGGAGACGTTGCCCGGCATCAAGGTAGCGAGAGAGGTACTTCCGATAAGGGTTTCAAAATAAAAGCACCAGTGTCGAATTTTTGGGTCATTCTTCAGAATAGGCATAAAAATATTGTTTTTAATTGGTGGATAATGATGTTTAATAATTGGAACTGAGTTGATTAGCCAGTAAATCAATTAGTCAAGTTAAAATTGACTGTCAACAATTACCATAACTGATTAGTTATTTGTAAGCTGGTTTATGTAGTCTTTATTGATAGGTGATTTAATATCTTTAGATTTTACAATGTCGGTCAGACGAAACAATATTTTACTATAACTAAAGTTTAGTGAACAACACAATTTATTAATTACTCAATAAAATAATAATCAGTTTAGTTGATAAGGACAATTATGTTTGGTCACAGCTCTACTGGTAGAGTCAGAAAGAGCTGTATGGTACATGCACACTAAAACCCAGTATGGACATTCATCAAACTGAAGATGACGCACACTAAGCTCCAACAGTTTTTTTTATATGAGTGACATTTCAACCACACCTGATCTCTCTCAAGGCAAATTCAATCCAGTATCTTAGTATATTTTTATGCAGCTGTACTGGTATTATATTCATACCAAATGTTAGTATGATATGGTTTCATATTTTATTTTGTAAACATGGCGAGCACTGTAGAGGACTAGAGAGAGCAGTTTCTCTAAAGTCTGATTCAACATAAATAATTTGTGAATTGCTCCTTGTTGCACTTTAGACTCCAGTTGAATCATTTTCTGCTTTTATTCTGAAGAGCCTCCTATGTTCCCATCTTAACGTGGTTTCTCTTGACAAGCTTGACGCCCTCTCTGCTTCTAATAATAAAAGGCATATTCAAAGAGTCAAGTGCCACAGATGCATATACATTTTTGGGAACAAAATGTAAGCTGTGTAGTCACGTGTTAAGTCCTGAGATGAATGACTTTGGCCCAGTATAGCTTTCTGACAGTAACAGATGTAGTTTACATTCAGTCTGTAACAAGAAACTGGCTTTTTACAAAACTAATTATTTTCCTCTCTCCCTGAAATCCCGTTTGGATTTCACATTAAACAGTAATTATTGTGCTCCACGTAGTCTTCAGCAAAAAGAACATTTAGTGCCTCAGAGCTTAAAAACACACCTCTGTCATCAAAGGCTGTTTTGAGGTACTTGCACAATGGGGAGGTTATTTCAGGAGGTCTCAAGCAGAGTATCTCAGAGTCCAAAGGCTGTGCTTCTGCTGCAGTTTCACGGGCTGTCTGTGTCTGTTAAAGACCAAATTAAGTTAATACACAACATTAAGGAAAATACGGGGGGGGGGGGGTAGAATCATTATGGTGCCATGTGATGGGACAAAGATCTGAAAATTATTTACATAAGATCCAAAAGTGGCCAAACAAACCTCATAGGTGACAAACTCACCTTCTAATTAAAGACAAATTAAACCTTTGCTTCTACACACCCACTGTAAACATAGCACACCACACTGCTTACAAAGCTGTGTCCCTGCTGTCTTGCTTGGGGACTCTCCTTTAAGTGTGTAGACTTGACAATCCTATACAAAGCCAAGCCACTGGCTGTCAGTGACCTTGAAGACTCATCTGACTTTTTGTAATGTGTGTGATGCTTTATGTGGGTACTCTCTGTTAAACTGACATAAGAGCACCTGTGAATAACAAGGAACATGTTTGTCAGTAGCTTGTACTGTATGTGTACACAAAGTGGGAGCCATCACACTTAGAACTGATACAGAACAGTGTCACCTGAAAAACTGACTTGACCTCAGACTGTGACGACAACAACAACTTTGTGACAGAGGGCTTCAGGAAAATGAGCGACCGGACGCAGAGAGAGCGCAGTGACTTTTCAGCAACAACAATCCCAGTGGCTAGCAACCTTAACAAGATTACAGTTTATTGGATTGGAGGATGTCTTGTGACAGCGCAAAATGTTTGTCTCCAGAGACAAAGAAGGACATGGTGGAGGGGAGACAACCAGTGGTCGCAGCCTTTCAGTTAACATTCATGTAAAAAGAAAAGTTAGACCATAGCAGAACAAATCCAGCACAACGGCCATCAATGCAGTTCATTTATAGTTTCATACACTGACCTCTCTGTTCTAATGTATGGTCATAGTTTACTTGTTTGTTTTGGTAAATAGCAACAGTGCTGCCATGGTGTGTCACACTGGGTCGTACATGTACTGTAGCCTATGTCTTGTCTTGGGAAAATACATATAGCTCAATATAAGGCAAATATGAAATGTGTCCACAGTGTGTTAGGATTGTTAAGATGAGTTGGTGCTGCTACAGATGAATTAACCTTCCTGTTTATTGAGACAGAGTAAGGCTTTGGCCACCAGACCACTGCAGCTGCCCATCCCAAGTTTTTCCTCTCCTGTTACAATGGCTCCCTGTTGCAGCTCGCATCAAGGTTGAGACTCTGGTGTTAGTCTTGGTGTTGGTGAAAGGAACTGCTCCTTTTTACTGAGAGGAAAATTACAGGTTGCGGTGCAGGTGAGGCAACACTCTTTGTTTATTTTTTGATTTAAAAGTTTAAATCCAGTTCCAGGAAACCCACGCAGACTAAATAAGGACAAGTTTAGATTAGTAAAACATCCTCATGGCCAAACTCACAGTGATACAATGAGAATGTTTATCCCAAGGCTGTTTGTGTCAACGACCGTGTGATCAGGGCTGGTTTGTATTTCATACGTTTTTTTGGACTGCAAAAAAACATTTTTTGAATGAGGTAACCAAAGAGCCATACAAAATCTGTTCCCTCTGCCAGGCAAGAACACAGTCTGGTGTCAGACAATTCCCAGCTGTCAGGTAAAAGGTCATTAAGAGAGTTTTTTTTTTCCTCTCTCTCTCTACCTAAACTAAAAATAAGATGACCAACGAGGTTTAATGTCTCTGCAAGCTGGTTTTCATACTTGAGAAAATGAAAGTGAACCAATAGCAAACTGGAGGGCAGGATGCCAATCACAACATACTCTCTATATTTGGTTAATTGTCTTAAATCTACAAACTCAATGGCCATGCCCTAACCCTAACCCTCCTGTAAAATCATTTTAAAATAACATTTTCACAACAAAAATGACTGACTTATTTACGTTTTGCAAATTTATATCTGCCCCACTCATAAATTCAGACTGTTTTCTTAGAAAAGACGGTTTAAAACTAAAGCTGAAGCATTTTCTGCTATCTCAACAAGAGGACTTTAAGTGATACTTGTGAAAATTAGTTTTTGGTGCAGTTTTTAAGAATATCTTTCTGATCTGTGAAATGTCATTACAATACTCCAACCCAACCATCCTACCCACCCTTTCAGAGTAGTCAAACCCCACCCCCCCCCCCGAACATTGTTTTCAAGTGAACTGCTGCAGTACCACGAGCTTTCATTTTGCCCCTAGGCCCACATCTGGGATCAGATATCCTTCCTGAATCCCTTTACTTCAAGATTAAGGTGAAAAGACCCCACAAACACTTTCCTTATCTAAATACAACAGGCCCTTCATCTCCAATTCAACCCTCAGTGATCACAGATAACCACTCAGATGTGACCTTGGGGCACCTGGGAGCCCCTGTTGTTTGAACAGGTCAGTGGCTGACGTAAAGCTTCTGGCCAATTAGAGATAATAGACTGGAAACTGCATGCAGGAGCCTATTTCCATCAACACCTGTAATTATACCAGAACAGGTGGTAACGACTTCCCCACTCCCAGAGGAAAATATGGCACAGGGCAGATGTGTGTTTGTGCGTGCATTTTTGATGTGCAGGTGAGAGGAAGAAACATAATAGATGGTTTAAAACTTTCCAGTTCTCCTGCTGTAATGTGACAATACTGCAAGCATTTAAAGGATAACACAAGCTTCTTATCGTCTTAGTTATCATCTAGATCAGTGATTCCCAATTAGGTGTAGCAAATGTGTACCCCTAAGGATTACTTCTGCAGCCAGGAGGGAATTGGGAAGACTGTGCACTATTCATTTAAGAAAGTATACTAGGGTTTGATTAAAAAACATGTTGCTGATCATATTTATAGTAATGAGTAAACATGAGTAGTGAGTAATCAGCTATTATAGGCTAAATATACCGTACACCAATCAGCTGTAACCCGTGAACACACGTGTTGCAAGAGACTGCGTTAATAGTTAGTAGAGATAGTAGATAGTAGTAGAGATAAAACATTTAACAACAAATAAAGATAACCAAAGTTAACCAGTAAACAGTTAAATGTATTAGTTAGATATAAAAGGCTGAAAATAATGGATTAATAGTTTATTAGTCAGCTAATGGATGGTTGAAATAGCTTAGTCAGCTGAACAACTGTATATAGTAGAAAAACTGTTAAAAGATGATATAGGGAATTAAAAGTCATGGATAAACAGCTAATATAGGCAAAACTAATGGGCAATCCATTAAAACCGTTGGGAGAAACTTAATATAGTCGGCTAAAAGTAATGGATAGTTTGAACTAGCTAGTAAAATAGCTAGGTTGAAATAGCTCGTAAAATATCAGGAAGTAAAGTCATGGACAAACAGTTGACATTGTAAGCTAAAACTAATGCAAACTTGGCATAAGTAGGTCAAAATACTGGATAAACATTTAGCTAAATAGCTTAATGTAATGGACAAACAGTTGAGTTAGCTGGTTAGCTATAGCTAAAAGTAATGCAATTAAATTGTTAGCTAATGGAGAAAACAGTTGAGCAATTAGCTAAGTAATGGGTAAATGGTTGAAAGTGCAGTTAATAGTTTAAAGTATTAGATAAACAACTGAAATATAGTTAACTGAAAGCAATGGATGAATTTTTAATAAACTGTTAAGCTATGGATTAAGAGTTGACATAGTGTGACATAGACCAGCCGTAATGGCTACACAGATAAACAGTTGTTAGATAATCAATTGTGTTCAGTAACATCTGGTTTAAAATCCATTCAGCAAAACACATTTTAAGCATGATGGGTCGAGTTGAGCATTTTCATTTTAGTGTGTGTGTCATACTTTGTTCTGCTCATTGTCAATCCCCACCCCGCAGGATAAAATGTAAGTCTCTGCTTGAAAATATCTCACCTTATACAGTTTATGGTCATATGCTTGGTTTCTTCTTCTTCTTTTGGTTTATGTAGCAGTTTGTTTCAAGAGAGAAAAGTTTCAGTGTGAAGTGTAAAACATTTTTTTAAATGTTTGAGTCAGCTCGCAGCCACACATCGGGTCAGCCATCTGCACAACCTCTGAGGTGCTCTATTTCTTTGTGGACATCTGGCACCGACTCCATTTACACAAGCAGAAGAACACAGCTTTATTTTGCTGAATAGAGATTTTTTTATATAGTGTAAACCAGCAGAATCAGACTTTGAATGTTGCATCACTGCTGTGTTGATTTTGAAGACAGAGTCCACCTGTTTGCTCCATAAGCTTTTTTTTGGGGGGGAAGAGCTCTATTTGAAGCCAAACCTGGAGACAAACACAAACATCTTTTTTTTTTTTTTTTAACAAGTGTACATGAAAGTCCAGTGGAGCAGTGCCTGCTGTTAACATAGAGCTGTGTGTTTGTGTATTCAGGGCCAGGAGCATGACTGAGCAGCAGGAGCTGTTGTTCATACCATGTCAACAAGATAATGGGATGGAGGGTGATTTAATAGAGAAAAGATACCTGGTAATATCTAGAAACGTTACATAAACAATACCAAATGTTAGATAGGAGGTAGTTTTGATGACCGACACAAGCTGTACTGCTTTGTTATAGATTACTTTTCAGATAGCTCCGTTCTCAAGTTTGCAGCAAACTTTTACTGGACTGTTATGGAATTTCGACCCCACATCTGGCATATGGGCGGGACATAACACCATGTTTTTACTATTTAATATACATTTTGTAAGTGAATACTCAAAAAAACCCAAAAGATATTTAATGTGAAACAGGTAGAGCCACATAAGGAATATTTCCATTTTTAACTATCAACAGCAGGGAGAGGAGAGTTTGAGAGGTTTTTGGATGGATGCAGGATGAATTTATTACTGCTGTTTTGAAGATAATGTGTGAAGTGAGTGATGCATCACTTTAAGTGTCTGTAAGGTGTCCAGCAGGTCTAACTGGAGAGTCAGCAGCACAGTCACAGCTGCACTGCTCTGCTGTAAACAACAGCCTCATCCTGATCAGACACAAGCATGCGCACAAACACACACACACACACACACACACACACACACACACACACACATACACACACACACAGCAGGCAGCCATAACATCTGTTAACCTCCCCTGCTCTCTGGCACTTTAACCCTGCTTGGGTCTTTTTCCAGCCTGAGTTGTGGACCTCTTAGACTACTTCCTGTATAGTGCAGCATACATTTCATACAGTTACTGCAGCAACACCCGTGCAACATGTTACAATATCATAATACAATACAACAATGCTGGAAGAGATTCTACCCTGAGAGGTTTATGATATTCACTGCTCTTATGGAAATGAACAGCCATTCTTCACCTTAACTGCAGTATTTTGCCAAAACAAGTCCAACTTAAGGTCCACTTGGTATAATTTTAACCACATCACATGAATTTCATCAGCAGATGGAATTTGCTCAGTTGTCATGGCGATGGATCTACTGTCATGTGAGTTCAGTAGTTGTTTTTATCCATAGCACTATTTGCCATAAACTTATTAACAGCATGGATGGAAAGTCCTAAAAGTGCCGTAGATGAAAACAGCTACTGAACTTTTATGTCAACACATCTGTCTCCATGACACCTGAGGAAACTGTCAGGTGACTATGTCACACAGTTGAAGGTTAGAAACATGTTTCTACCGTTTTATGGTAGCCGTGGCATTATGTCCATCTCATTCTCAGGAACGCCATATCTCAGGAACGCCTTGAGGGAATTTCTTCACATTCGACAGAAACTTTCACTTGGACTCATGGATGAACTAAATAGATTTTGGTGGTCTGAGGTCAAGGTCACCGTGATCTCCCAAAATACATTTTTGGCCATAATGACAAGAATTAGGCACTTATTATGACACAATTTAACACAAATGTTTAAGAGGATAAAATTATGAAGTGATGACATTTTATATCCACAGGGTCAAAGTTCAACTTCACGGTGTCATTGCACACATTCTAGCTTGTTTTGCTTTGCATTGTAGCAAAAGAAAACAATCTAAGCAGCTTATTATCCTATCTGCTCATCACATAAGACTCAGCTATAGTTCAGTTTTATTGTTGGCCATCTATCAGTGGAGTCAGATGAGTAGAATTACATTATGATGCAAATATCTGCTGAACAAGTCAATGCTTAGGATATTTGATAAAATAAAACCTAAAACAAATAAGGGAATATTATTTGAGAATAAGTTAACTTGTAAAGTTAGTTTTCCACTACCTGATGAATTCACTATGAGTTTAAATGTCAAAATAATTATGATGGTTTCTCACTCTTTAAGCTCTCAGATTAAAATGAACATCAACCATGTTGCTGTGCACTCAGACAGAAATCAGCATTTCCCTGATAATTATCTAGGTCTCACCATGACAGACCCATTTCCACTGTGAGACAGCAATGTGGAAAGAAGCGGCAGAGTCAGGGAAGGTTGTTTGGGGACAGAGGTCACACTATCTTCTTACCCAGAGGACAATCTGTCATCAGAGCAGGGACACTGACTGACTGTCCTACTGCTATAAAGGCAATATTGAGGGGGATTTTAACATAATGGCACATTGCTGTATACAGTAAAGGACACTGTTCAAGGAGAATACAAATGTGGTGCTGTAATATTACAAAGTTATAGTCTCTTGTTGAATCAGCCATGCCGAGAAATAGGTTTTCATGAAATATTCTGGAAGAACAAGTAAGGATAAAATGTCTTTTTATTTTTCACTTACACTGCATTTGCATTAGATTTAAGAGGCCTGTGCTAACAACTAGCTAGTAAGGCTAGTAAGCACCTTTAGCTAAGCCCCATCCCCCATAGCAACAGTTGCTACCTCTGCTGCTACAGTTGAGCCTATGCTCTGGTACATATGCAGTTTATAATGACAGTGGTAGCAGATTTACTCTTTAAATTCATTGTGATATTGGAAATAAGCTAATGGCTCCTGGATTTCAGACAGAGGTATACCAAGGCAGGCTTCTCATTTCCAGCCAAGGAAAGTTGATTCAGTCAGATGTCAGAGTGTATCAGCTTAAGTTTGTGTCTGGTTCGCAGCTCCAGATTAGACAATTAAGGGGAGAGTTAGGAACTAAAACGACTGATTCCCTGTTTTTTGTTTTGTTTTGTTTTTTTGTTTTTTTTTGCACCTCTTGTTGCTAATTATGCTAACGTTAGCTCTATCAGTAGGCTGAAAAATGTGACTCTGGCTGACTTTTTAACGTTTCCCGTTTGTTCGTTTTAAAAGGACAGTGTCTTAAATGGACACTTAAGACACAATGTACAATAAGGTGTTTTAAATATGCACTCAGTAGCTACATAAATGATACTGTGTTAAATGTCTAAGGCTCAAGAATAACTGTCACAGGCAAAAAGTCAGGTAATGACCAATGTATGAAATGAAACAAATGTATGAAGATATAAAGACTAAGCATTGTTCTTGTATTGCACTGTAGTGCTAGTTAGTAGAAATATTTTACTTGACTAAAAGTAGCAATAGTACAAATAAAAAAAACTTAATTTCAAGATCAAAATCTTACTTATGTACATAAATGTTGATAGAAAAATGTTTATGTTTTTAAACCAATCATATGAATAAAAACTAGACCTGAAAAGTAATGAGTAGTAACATTACCTTATAGATATAGTAGAATAAAAAGTTCAATATTTATCACTGAAATACAGTGGAGTAGAAATATAAATTGTCAGAGAAATACTTTATTAAAAGTCCTTCTTTACAGTCCACCTATGACGATAAGGAAAGACGTATCTGACCATTATTAATTTACATATTTGCCTGTATTTTCTGTATACTCTAACAGTATATTGTCACTTATTAAAAACAGGCTTCAAGGATGAGGGCAACACAACAATCTTCCTGTCTCCTTCACGTTATTCTTGTTGGACTCTCCACTCTCTGACTCTCCTTGCTTTTTTTGATGGCTTTCTTTCCTCCTCACTGTGAAAAATGGCTTCCTCAGAGTGAGATAATACATCACAAGCTGCAGTTTGGTTCTGCTGGTGCTTCTGTTTTATCAGTATCTCCTTGAGCAGGAGTGTTTTCATATCGGTGTTGCATGACGTTGTCCTCTGCTCACTGTCAATCACCTGGCACTCACAGAGAGATAGAGGAAGAAGGGGAAGTCAGGGAATAATCCCTCAAAAACATCTTGTCTTTCAGACTTTATTGTTGCATTCATGTCTTTTTCTTTAAAGCATCTTAGCTGTGACAGCAGTTCATTTCACTGACATTTTCCTTAAAGGGCTGATTATACTGTATTTTTTATCTGCTGGGGGGGTCTGTCTGCATTAGCAATAGATATGAGTATCGTGCTGTGACATCTGCTGCACTGCTCTGAATATTCCTCCTGAGGCAGCATGATGCCAGTAATGTGTGTGTGTGTGTGTGTGCGTGCGTGCGTGCATGTGTGTGTGTTGACCATAAAAAGAACAACATGGATAATCTCCTGGCATGGTCATTATTTGCGTTTAAACAACTCAATATTTATCTTTGATTGCGCTGTTTTGTGACAACCCTCATGTCCCTGCAGTTATGCACACACTGATGATTAACTTGTCATGTGGAAGCTTTGACCCAGCTGGGATTTTCATGCAATGTACACATACACACATACACACATACTGTACACAAGCTAAACAGCATTTGTTATGCTGCCAAGAACTGTTTTTGCCTTCCTCAGCCAAGATGAAGGTATTGATCTCCCTTCAAATGTGCTTGTATTAATATATTGAAGTATATTTTGTTTTTCAAAGATGTTTCTGTCCTTTGTAGTACACTGACAGGACTTGCAGATGCATGATATGTTTTCCTTATAGTTATCCTTATTGAGAGGTTAACACACATGAAGAAGTATCATTTCAGTTTTCAAGTGTTTTTTTTTCCCTTTCAACACAGGTTCCAGCTGATTGAAGACCTGTCCTATGAGGATGTGAAGAAATGTTACAGGGGCTCGGTGAGTCTGGTCTCTCTTTGATGATAATTGTTAGTGTGTCTGTTGTGATGGTATGACGGTACGATGTGAGGTATCTCCAGCGGTGAAAAATGGTAGTGTTTTGCCTCTATTTCTATCATGTCTTTTGTTCTGCCGAAGTTAACATGCTAACCAGCTAGCCCTAGCCTGCCCGACCCATCTTGTCACTTTCCAATAGTGAGTTACTGTAGCCTGCCCTGAAGAAGTAGCGCTGCTCAGACATCATTTTCTAACCTATTGTATGGTAAACACAACGATGGCTGAAGTTACCATCACCACCACCCGCTGTCAGCAAGAAACCATGTTCAGCGGCAGGGAAAACTTTCACATAGCCCTTTAAAAATAATGATAATTCCATCATTTTTCACTTTTTGCAACAATGTCTTTGCTGCATTCCTCTCCAGTGTCCAAGACTTTTTCAAAAACTTCAGCCTTGATATGAGTGACATACAGTAACAGCATCATCATCAAACAGAAATAACACAACCACACCACATTTCACTTATGAATTAATTTAGCAAATGTTTATACATTAACTGTCAGGATTATCTCTGGGCTTTCCCACAATGGTGATCGAAGCCTCCACATTACTGTAAGCTACTGTAAGCACCATATCACTGAGGACAGAAGCTGCTCAAGCATGAGCTATTAATAGAAAGACAAAAACAGGAGCGGCAGACAACAGCAAGCTGAGCAGACATGAGCTGAAGGGAAGATAGACGAGCTACAGGACAGGGCAGAAAAATAGGGAGAGATAGTTTGGAGGAGCTGGAGGTGAGTTTGAGCTGTGAGGGAGGAGAGCAGGGAATGAATGAGACCTCTTGTGTGTTCAGGGGAGAAAAATGTATGGTTTTCCTTGAAAAGTGAGGACTTTGACGCTACAGACAGGAGGAGAAACTGACAGATAGAGCGAGGGAGAGGCAAAGGCAGGGAATAAAAGATTTCAAGTGTGAGTAGTGAGGAGTACCTGTGTGTGCTACAGAGTGTGTGTTGTGTTTTTCAGCTCAGAGTGATGAAGGGCAGAGTGTGTGTATGTGTGTAGAGGAGGGAGAGGAAGAGGGAGGGTGTCAGCTGAGTGCTGCAAAGTGTAGAGTCACTGGAGGTGTATGTGAGACAGAGAAAGAGAGCCTTTCAGTTTCTGAGAAAGAGCTCAGTGGCTGTAAACTGAGGCGTTGCTGCTGTAACTCTGTAGTAGTGTATGCGTGTGTGTGTGCATGTAGGTGTGCACATTAGAGCCACGTGTGTGTTTGTATGTAGACTAGAGGTAGCTGCACGGAGGCAGTTCTCCATCTCTGCCCCGCACTGACCGGAGACAGGGGGAACAGTGTGTGTCTTGCAGCGGCTTGCTCCAGGCCTTGGATGTGCGCGAGTGTGTGTGCGTGTACGGTGCCAACGTGCTGAGCCTGGTGCAGAGCTCGCGTCCTCTGAGGGAGAGGGTGGTGTCTGCGGCGAGCGGAGCCGGAGTGGCTGGTGGTGGTGGCAGAGTGGCCGGTGGTGCCAGTGGTGCTAGTGCTGTGCAGGCAGGCCGGTCCACCAAGGAGCTGCTCATGACTCTGCCCTGTCCCTCTGCACAGACTGTCAGCAAGTACAACTCGCAGTACCACAAACTGTTCCAGTGCGTGCCCAAGGATGAGATACTCATGAAAGGTACAGTGCTTTTTACCATGAGGAAAACTTAAAGACTGTGTATTGTCCTGCAACATCTGTTTTACTATTCAGCTTTTTAAAATTCTGGGACATGTCATGCTTCAGCCTCACTCTTTCATTTCAGTCATTTGCTTGTTTTTCATTTGTATTGTTTATATTCTCTTCTCATCTTGTTTTAATTGTACTATTTAGCTCTTCTTGCAAGCTGCTAATGCACAGTAACAACACGAGACTGAATATTTGCTTTTAATGTGATATAGTGCTGAAATGCTAAGTTGAACAATCAGTTGGTCAATCAGCAGGAATTAATTGTAACACATTTTGATAACTAATTTATCATTAAGTCATTTATGAAACAAAACAATAAAAACAACACAACAATAAAAAATTCCAAAGTTTCCAAATTCCAGCTTTTTTTTTTTTTTGTGTGTGTGTGTGTGTTATAGCATTACAAATATAATGTATCTCTGGGTTTGCAAAACAAGCTAAGACTTCAGCTACAACTACAGCTGACAATGTAAAGGCTAATCTATTAAATTATTCAATTTATTAAGTCATTAGTTGTGGCACGTAAATGTGATCCAATGTTGATATGATGGAAGCTCCATGAAACAAAAAGTCTGTCAATGAAAATTCTATTTAAATTTCATAGTCTGGGCACATTTTATTCTTTCATATCATTATTCACCAATATCACCAATATTTCTGGTATGAGTTTTTCTTAAAGCGAAGGTAGATGAAAACTATGTCATGTCACAATATCTTAGAAGTCTTTTAAGTAAACATTTCTGCTGGAAAATCAAGATCTCACTCAAAAATTAATCAATTATGCTTACCATAAACTTTAATACTATGTGCACCCTTCAAAATAAAACCTATGATGTGAAATTAGAGATGAATGAAAAATTCAAAAATTACCCGTGAAGCAGTATGAGGGTTTGGAAATATTGTTTTATTAAACCTGTATGTTTTTCTTTCTCCAGTTTACAGATGTTGAAAGTTTTCTTTTTTCTCTTCTGTTCTCAGTGTACTCCTGTGCTCTCCTCAGAGATATCCTTCTACAAGGCCGGCTCTACATTTCTAGAAACTGGCTGTGTTTCTATGCCAACCTCTTTGGCAAAGACATCAAGGTACAAGTGACTGACAGACAGCTTAATAAACTCAAACTGACTGACAAACTTGAACCAAGTTACTCTCTGTCACAGTCTGACAAGCTGATTGGACAGCTTGACAAATTATTTGACTGAAAGTCAGTCGGGTTCATGGACTTACTTTGACTCGTGCCACAGTCTTAATTCCCCTTCATAGAAAATGTATTTCTCTTTATGTCTGAAATGTGAATTATGTACCAAGAACAGGTAGACTTCCTGAACCTTTAACCTCAACTGGTTAATGCGGTTTTCTCTTTGATATGTTGTGAATTGTTCCTTTTCCTTCATTTCCCTGAAACCAAACCTCTCCTGACATCTTAGTGACAATAAGCTACTTATTCAGGCTGCATTCCTCACATTCTGACTGAAATAAGACACGATTCATGTCCTCTACTGATTTTCTTCAGGGTCTTTCCCTGAGTGTACTTCAGTGTCTGTCTTCCCTGTCACCATTTATTTAATTCATACTAGTGTTTTTACCTTTTTCTCATCATGTTGCCTCCTCAGATTTGAATGTCTCCTTTGTAAATGTTATTTATATCTTCTCTAGGTGGCTATCCCTGTCGTCTCTGTGAGGCTGGTGAAGAAGCACAAAACAGCGGGCCTCGTGCCCAATGGTTTGGCTATCACCACAGACACCGGCCAGAAGGTAAACGCTTCAATCGCAGTCACTGTGAATTAAAATACTTATGCTGATTAGCGCAGCATGGGTGTATTTTCCAGGCGAGGTGTGATGGAAAAACAACACCCTGCTATAGATAGAAGCAGAGTGGAGTCCCAGCCTGGTAACACAGGAGAGTGAAGGGTTTTTCCACCATTGCGGTAATGTTCAGGAGGGCCTCTTAACTTTCTGTCTCGTCAGACTCAACCTGTCATCAGGTGGTGTTTTCAAAGACATAATGCACCTTTCAACTTCTATTGTGGCCTCAACACTCAACACATTATTGCACAAAAATGACCTACAAATACATTATGTAGCCCACGGGGTGACACATTTTTTAATGAACTGTTTCCCCAAATAATTTATTTGTGCAGTGTACCTCCTGCAAGGGAGAAAAGAACAAGGAAATCAAGTCAATAACAATATTGAGCTCACAAATACATAATTTGAATAATTTATTTAAATAATTTACAGAATAATTTGAAGCTATGATTTATCCAAATCCTCCCATTTTCAGCAGCCAGTGGGCTCTGTAGAACTGTGAAATGTGTTCAGACAGTAACTATGATGTTTTTAACATGGTACATAAAATATCAGAGATATTGGCAGGTGAAAAGAAGCAGAAAAATTAAGATCTCTCTTTTTAGTCCTGTTCTAAGATAGGAGCTAATGAATAGAGCTAAATTAAAAGACAAAAAGCACGTTCATTTTGGATTTCTGAAGTTCACTGTTTATATCAGGCAGGGTTTTTTAGGGGCTTGATTTTTATGCTGGTCAAGTTGTTTTTTGCTCACCCAACTGGCAGATCTTTTTGCTTAACTCATGGAAATAGGTCACAGAATATTCTGCATGCTTTTACTTGTAGCATACATTCAGTTTTTCAGCTTCATGCAGACTGTTGCCACAGAGCATCCTACTATGTTCAGAAATAGCACATGTTTTTAAGTGCTCCTCAAACACACATATACTATACATATGGACATATATTACCATACATGTGAGTTGCACCTTGTCAAGCAGACATAATTTATTAATAACCCAAATAATTTATTATTAAAAATAATGAGAGCACAGAATTTTTTAAACCAGATAACTGTGAAAGGAAAAATTGAATTTCTGTCAGCACTGAGGTCTACTGTGTGTGCATTAGATAACATTTAGTTTTCCAGATAAATGTAAAACGTCTCAGCACAAGTCTTCTCATATGGTGTCTGTCATCACTTTCAAATGGTCACATGCTTCTCCTCTCTTTCTCTATTTAAAGTTACATGTTAACTTAGCCAGTCAAACCACCGCCCAGCGGTGTAAAATACTAGTTTACATCCCAGTGGCGCAAAACATTATCATTAACTTGGTCTGAGGTTGGAATATTGCTGTTATAAAATGAGCAAATAAATCCCCTCAGAGGTAAAATATTACAGAGCTATATTCCAACCCACTGCCCAAACAGCAGAGAGTCTGATCCACTGGTGAACACAACAGGTTAGAGCCGCAACCTCCCAACAAAGTATCATCTCTGTTAAAGCATGTGAGACACACAGCATATGGACCTAATGTTTCATACCGTACAAGGACAAATATCTCTGTATAGTTATGTAATATGCATTACATAACCATGCGCACATACATGCCCCTGTGTAGCACGACTATACTGCATATGTTTGAAAAATGACTGGGGTCGGTTCTTCTGTTTATGAGGTAAGAAGTTCACAGCTTGTGTCTGTAACAACAAAGTTAAATTTTTCAGATCTTTTACTCACATGACTGTTCAAACAGAACTGTTTATGAGCTGACGTGGATAACACACAATAACACAGTGTTTCAAATGCTCAAAAAATAAATTCAGAAGTACTTTGTGAATAACAGTGATATTTATCCAGGTCAGAGCGATATTTGGGTAAGCCATCACTGACCTATCATTCATTATTTTTCGTGAAAGAATAAACGGAAACAGAAATGTGATTAGAGAAATATCCTCTTTGTGCCTGGGATTAAAGCTTTTGAATCCCAGAAGTGTTATTTGCCCAAATCATTTCCAGCAGATTTTAACCCTTTCCCAGTGATGTTGAGATCTTTATATGTACACAGGATATCAATGTGATTTTTACATCAATGTTTCTCTTTCTCTTTTTTATTTTCCCTCAGTATGTGTTTGTATCTTTGCTATCAAGAGACAGTGTATATGACGTCCTTCGCAGGATCTGCACACACCTGCAGGTCAGAGGACACACACATTCATTGCATACTATTCATTCAGACTGTAGACTGTGTGGTGTACATGTCGGTTAAAGAGGTGATTTCCTTTCACTCTCCAGGTCAACGGGAAGAGTCTGAGCTTGAAGCAGTTCATGGAGGAACCAACCTTATCATTGGTTAGTGACAACTTTTCATAAGCCATCATTAAATCATAAAATTGTAGCCATCACAGTGGGTGGAACGTCAATGTTTGGTGATCCACCGGGATTAAATTTACTTTAACGTTTCCTGGTTGTGTTTCATGTTGGCCCTAAAAGCCTCTGACAACTCTCACTTACAACTACCCCTGACCTGAAGGCTGACTTACCTCCTTACACAGACAGGATCAATAGATCATTCTGTTATAGCTGCAGCCTTGCAGTGAATTATCCCCCGAGTCGGCAAGATGCTATCAAAGAGCTCTGTGAAGTCACCTTGTGTGTGTGTGTGTGTGTGTGTGTGTGTGTGTACTGTTGGCCGCACTGCAACAGAGCAGCTTTTGTATTAAGGAATAATTAAGTCCTGTTAACATGCTCGTCCTTGATCACGCTTTAATCTCTACTGATAGTATTCAGAGAAAAAAGGGTATTTGTTCATACTGCCAGCATATGAGAGGTGACTGATAAGTTTTTGGCCTAAGGTAGAAGGAGATGAGTTAAACGGCTCTCCGCACATGTATGTGCAGCTCAACTCTTTGAGTGATTATCCAGGAAATTAACTTATGTAGTATTTTTGTTTTGGATAAATGAAAATTGCAAGTCAGCACTGAGAAAATGGTCCATAGCTGTGATTATGTCATCATCACTGTCAAAATGGTGCCCACTGAGTTCCTTCTTCATCTTGGGGAAGAGGTAGTAAGGGCCAAATCAGGTTAATTGAGCAGCTGCTGGACAACTTTAGTCCCACATTTGACAGTTAACTTCACTGAAGCTGATGATGTCTATTTTGTCAAGTTTTTGAGCTACTGATATGCAGTAGCTAAAGATTTATAATCAGTGATTTCACCAGTATTTCTGACCAAGCAAAAACCTTGAAATCCATGTAAGAAAAGGTGATTTACCATCTCAGGTTTAGATGAATTAACTGCTAATCTCCTGGCAGCTGAAATGTTCAGACTTAAGTTTGGATCTCCCATCTTTCCAATACTTTCTCCTTTTCCCATCATGTTGCAGGACGAGTTCCCGACTCCTGACGAATTCCCAGTGGTTGACGAATTCCCATCAGTGTTGAAGTGGAGAAGGAAACCCTCAGTGGTGTCTGTGTCCTCCTCCCTTCCTGACCTTCTGGGGAACTCCACCAGCAGCCTGAGCGCCACAGACGCACCCTTCAAATCAGAACAGCTGCTTGAAGGTGATAAAACTATCCATGCTGTGATCACGCAGTGTCATCGTATGGATACAAAGTCCAAGGCTTCATCCAAGGCCACACACTTGAAGTTTCTTGTGAAAACTGATTGACTGAAGGTCACATAGACATGTAGTTCGCTGAAGGTCATTAGCATGGCGTATGTCTATTATGAAAATCATCCACATCACTGGTTACTGTTGTGTGTGGATAGTGAGGTAAATCAATCTGCACCTCAAAAGCAGTTCAAATTCAAAAGCAGTTCTGAATGTGCCTTTTGCTACTGGTTAACACTGTCCTGAATCTGTGGCATCATGAAAGTACAACTACAGATTTTATGGCAAAACTTCTACCTTGTATGATAAGAAAACCACACTTTGAAATATTTTGAGTTAAATATTAATTATTAGTTTATACTTTCAGTCTCCAAGGCCTTATTCAAAAGCCAGTTTGAAGAGAAATCTGCTCTCTCTTCATCAAATCATTTAGTGAGTGTTTATTTTTGTTTTTGTGCACCAAAATGTAAGTAAATAAGTTTATTTTGGTTGTAAAATCACATAGTTTCTCAGTACTAAATCTCTCAGTCAAAATCACAAAATCTTCTCAGTTTCTTTTAATGATTATATTAATGTAAAATATTAAAATAGATAAAATCATGTATGCGGGGCAATAAAAGATTTAAGGAGGTCCGCCTGATAAAGAGATGCTAATCCATGAAGAGTTTTATAAATAATGATTAACAGTTTGTAGTCTTACCTAGATGAGATAGGGAGTCAGTGAACTGAGGACAAAACCAGTATCTCAGCTTCAAAATATCACGTAAATTATAGGATAACAGTGTGAATGTTTGCTGTCATCAAGTCACGTTTACTGTAAAACATGGATGTCATTTCAATTTTATGTGTCATTTCAATTGAATTTTGTGTGTGCTTGAGAGAGAGAGAGAGAGAGCAAAATACAGAGTAATTGCTTTTGACGACAACGACTCTCTTACGCAATGACACATTAAGCTCCAAATGGAGATTAAATCGTTGGGGGGGGGGTATTAAAAAGCTTTGGGACGGATGCAGATTAAGTAGAGATTATCACAAACAATGTCTGCTGTCAAAGTTGTCTGAGGACAGTTTAACAGCTGCATGCTGACAAGGCTTTATATGGTTTCTAAACACTAAAGCCTACATTGATGTTGTTCTCTATTATATGTTGGATATTTGATCATTGTGAGCTTTTGTGTTCATTATCATCGCAGCTCACGTGTAGAGTGGAAAGCCAGGAAGTAATGTAAATACCTGTATTATAGGAGCTTTACAGCACACAGATATAGAACCTGTGCAAATAGAAGCATTCATGTCAGCTAGCATGCAATAGTAATGGAGATGAAAGGATGTAATAGTCAGCTCATTGTTTTATATGAATCTGAGAATATACTGTTCACCATTTACAGTATGTATATTTGTTATTTGATGGGGACAGGTGCAGTGTTCACAGACAAACTGAAAACAGCTATCTGATGCAATTATCACCATGTTTACAGCAGATGCTAGATTGCAACGCCCATCCCTGGAAGGGCTTTTGTGAAAATAACAGATGAAAACAGTGAGGTATAATGAAGGTAAACTGAGTACAGCAAGATACAATAAAACACACATTTAGTAGTAACATAGCTGCAGAAAATGAGACGTGAGTACAGGTTTGTTGCTGAATCAAACTGGGATTTGGTAGCTCTCTTAAAAGTGCTGAAGTTTGCATAAAATTTCAAATGATCAGGTGGTAAGTCCCAGGACTTTGCTCCTTTCACAGAAAAAGCTGTCTGAGCAAAAGATGTTCTGCAGCATATATATGAAAGTTTACATTTGTCACTTAAAGCTGCTCTGGTGGATCTGCTGCAGCTCTGCAGTCTCTGTAGAAAGACTGAGGAGCCAGATCACTTTAACATTTAACGCAAGCTTTACATAATGAACAATGGATGAAAAAAAACACAACATTTGCAGGCAGCAGCTGAGGTCTTAGACAGTTCACAGTGTTAATTTATAGAATTTAACTTCAGCATTTCATAAGCATAAACAAAAACTGGTACTTCCATTACATTACATTACATTACCTCCTGGCTTTCCACTCTACACGTGAGCTGCGATGATACCCTTTGGAAGTCATAACTGATAAGACTGACTTGATAAGACGATTCATTTTTTATCTCCAGTGTGCATATTGCTACACCATTAGCTGTGAAAGAGCACTGTGCGCTTCTTTGAGTCCAAATGTGTTCAGATGTACACTAACAGGTGGGCCAGCACAATTAAAAGTGAAACATGCAGTATAGTCAAGCCAAGTACTTGTAATGGTTTTATGTTAGTGTGTGTGTGTGTTACAGAGCGAGCACTGCAGACAGACAGAGGTCTTTTATCAGACCCAGTGGCGGAGCTGGGCCAGATGGAGTACCAGCTGCTGAAGTTCTTCACCCTGCTGTGAGTACACAGAGGGACATACAGACACCAACAACAGCACCATCACCTCCTCCAACAGCTGAGTCACAGCTACACACACACACACACACACACACACACTGTGTGCGTGGGCGATTCAGTCAGTCAGGCTGAACAGAGGGGATCAAAGCTATTATTTTAGTTTGTGTTTTTATATAGAGGAGCTGCCTGTCATGAGACTGGACTTAATTATTAAGATTCATCACCGTACATCAAATAATTTGTCTTCGTGAGCATCACGCTCTCCTCACTCTGTCGGCTCTCTAGCGTAGCAGGGTGACTGTCCTTCACCCAGAGGGCATGAAGCTGCTCTGCTGAAGTGTCCTTGAGAGAGTAATGACTCCCTCCTTATCTGGTCCTGAGAAAAGACACACTTCTGTCCACCGTATCACTAATTACGATCCATATAAATTATAATGAAAACTCATTATAGACAAACATGGATGCACATTCAAGTAAATTAAAAGATAAATAAATGTCACAAGATATTGTTGTGAGAAAATGGAGTGCAGGCTTATTTTAGATAATCTGCATTTAAACTATAGTGCAAAATGTAGACTTGATCTTCTCTGATTTTACAATACATGCAAGTTTCAGCTTATTGTGTTTTAGATTTTATTATTTCTTTGCAAAAACTGGAGGACTGCAGTCCTTAAAGACATTTAAACCAAGCTGTTCAAGGACAGCGTAGAGCCATGACATGTTGACAGAAAGTCAAACAGCGCCTCCCACTGTTCATCAAAATACATTGCACCTCTCTTGCTCCACAACAGAGGATTCTAATGTTATAAATAATCCTAAAAATTTTTACTTCACTGATCTGTATGTCTCCTATTCTTTCATCAGTATTATTCTCCTCATCCTGTCATCGTGCTACTTGGCCTTTCGTGTGTGCAGTCTGGAGCAACAGTTGTCCTTCCTCAGTAACCCAAATCTACCCCTGAGAGAGAGGTAACACTGCATCAGCTACATCATCAGTGCTTAATAAGAAACACCCGATTTTTTTTTATTGAAAGAAGAAGAGACACACAACAAATTAATATACACATGATATAGTATTATGATATAGTAATTGTATGGCATGTTGTATTCTGACTGCTATTTAACAGAGACATTAGTTACATTAGCACTGTTGCATCAAAATAAATAAATGTATCAGATGTAATTCCAAGAAGTAAAATAAATGAGGTTCGGTTTGAGTTATTTCTGCTGGTTTGCACATGTCCAGTGTCGGCATATGTGTGAGAGTGTGTGCTAGGATCAGTGTGCAGCTGAAAAACTAAAAACGGGTGTTTATGCTGTTGATTTACCTTCCATTTATTCATTACAGTCTACTAACCTGGCTGTTCTCTTCCCGTCCAGGTAACCACTGCTCTCCTCTGTGAGCCATCCAGTTAGCTGCTCTTTACTCCTCTCATGCTTGTTGTCACCTGTCTGTATAATTAACTGAGGGGGATGCACTTTTACTCCAGCTCAAGTAACCTGCTGAGCAAAGAGATCTAACCCACTTATGATATACTCAAAGCCTTGATATGGTCAAAGCAAATAAATGCACTGAACATTTAACTGTTGATCACTGTGTTTTCTAATTCTAGTGATACATGTGTTTGTCTTCTTTCCTCTAAAATGCTTAGTTGTCACTCGTTCCCTGTCATCGTGTTTTCTCTCACTGTGCCTTCATTTTGCTATCATTTGGAACTGTAAGTACTTTATTAACTATTCATACAGTAAATTACACTGTAAAACTTCTTTTTGTATTACTAAATCATTTTTCAGTACCTTTGGTCTCACTAGTGTTTATTGAATCTAATAATTTTCTGATTTGTAATTGCTGTCATCACATTTGTTGTCCAGTACCATTCTCACAGTTTCACAATTGCTTCCAGTAAAAGCTTCAAAGGCCAAATGCTCAGTTCGCTGCATAACTATGCATATATGAACATGTATCTGATTAGGACAGAGATTGTCAGTGACTCCACTGTTGATTTACTGCAAAAATACATCCACAAATACTAAGAAGCTTTGTTTTATGCCACAGAAAGATGTGAATCATTTGACAGCAAAGACCAGAGTAAAGGATTATGTAGGATTTAGGTTTAGCCAGAACATTACAATATGTCCCTGTGTAATAATCTTACAAGTTGCTTTTAATTTATTCATTCTTTTTATTCAGCTAGGAAGTCTCCTGAGATGCAGTAAAGTAAGTGTCACATAGCTACACGATAACATCATTTACTTACAACAAATCACAGATAACACAGCAAAACAGGACCCGAGAGACACAAGAGATAACTTGACTATTTACAACAAACACATTCCTCCTCAGGGTTTCCAGATGAAGAATATTATAAGAAAATTAGAAGCCCTGAATGCATAATAAGAAAATGCAGTTTTATCAAGATGGAGGAGGAGACTCTAGGGGCACTGAAGATCATCCATCGAGATGATCTGGTCTGGCAGCTGTTAGAAACTTACTACACAGAAACCAAAGTACACTAGGTTCAGAGTATCTGACAGAAAGTCCAGTTCAGTTTCCTTGTTCGTCCTCATGAAGTTGACTTGGTAAATTGGCCGTTTAGAAGCAAATTTGTCTAAATTAATGTGCCTTTCCGCTTGTGCTTTGTCTTACTAATGCGGTGTGCTGCCAGAGTGTTGAATGCCCCAGCTTTGTGGCATTTTACGAGGACAATAGTAAACCCCGATGGCTCGTCTGACTGGTTACTCCGGGTGAAATATGCCTGTGGGATGTAGATGAGCGCAGGATACCAGAGGAAGGAGAGCTGGGGGTGGAAACCGTCCAAGCAGTGTGAATTTAAGAGCAGTGCTCAGGGGCAGGCAGCCAAATCAGGAGGTTGTGCCCTTTTTTTTCTGCCACACAATTACTGATGAGTATTCCAGATTATATACGTATGTGGTTGATTCACTTTTAAAACACCCCTAAATTGGGATTAATCTGGATTTTCCCCTCACTACTGCTTTTGTATTCTAGGTAGGCAGTTTGATAATACAAAACAGGACAACAATATTTTATTCATACACACTCCCTATTTCTGATGTTCCTCCTACCTCAGGTCTGTAAGTGGTCACCATTACTCTGCTGCATGTCCAGCCATGTTGAGCCTCTAAATCCTGTTCCAACTGATACAGTGATGTCCGCTTGTAAATATGTATGCAGCCACAGTCTGATTATGAATAGTAAAGTTAAGAATAGTTTGGCCTTCCTGTGTGCTTTCTTAATTTACAATGCTGGATCACAGTCAGGACTGTTACTCACATTCTACTTTGGATCTCCTATTGAAATGGTATCAGTGGATATTTTTGAGCTGTTGCCTTTTTTGTAAATGAACATAAAAATATTTTTAGAAGTTGTGAAGTGAAAGTCACAGTTTCAATTGTCTGAATATTTGAATATAAAGTTCACACTTTTCCTCTAATGTATTTCAGCTTTGTTTTGCTGCAGTCCCTCATCCCATTTCAGTCTTGTGAGTATTATGTTCTCTTCTTTCAAAACACAACAATGAGATGTTTGAACGATAAGCTATTGCAAGGCAGGTCTGGGTACTGACTGTCACGTACTGAAAGTTTGTCTTGAGTTCTTTGACACATTCTTAGTCTTGTCTACATATTTTGAATCTATTTCGTCTTTTATTTAAATGTCATAATTTTATTATTTATTTTAGGCACAGTTTTTGTATCACACATCATCTAAAATATAGATATTTTAATCACATAGGTATCCTAAAGCAGTTTAGTACTAATAGGTGCAAATACAAACCTGCCTGTCAGTTTTTTTTCAGTGAGGTAATGCTGTGTTCAAATGCTGATGAAAAATGTAGTGAAAATGTCAACATATTTATATTTTTGTCTTATTGCCATTTTACTATTACCTCTATTGTTTATATCTACCTTATTTATTGTTGTCTTTTTATTATAACATTGAGTATGGAAGCTGCAAAACCTAATCTTTTACTTGTATTTGTACAATGACAAAAAAGATATATTCTATTTTATTAACAGGACTTGGACTCAATGAAGACAAAAGAGCCAAGACCGCACATAAAAACCGCAAAACAGATTTAGTATTTTGTCAACAAAAATGTGACAACAGTAAAATTTATTAGGTCAACAGACAATGAGTTGATACTTGCTTTATGTGATAACATACGGTACATTCCACCACTCACAGCACTCAGTGCATATCTCACCCTCATGCAGCAGTTTTCTTTGAATTGTTTCAAAAGTCTGTAGTCAGCAAACATTACGCCTGCTCAAACCGAGAAAAAAATATGTGACCAAAACAGATGTGACATAAAGGAGGAGCCAAAGTTAAGATGCACATTCTTATTGTCAATTCTAGTTCATTTAAAATGACCCTGAGCAATAATCTGTGTAAACAATTCTACATTCGCTCCAAAACTAAAGAAATGGAGGAAACAAAAGTCTGTGCCTCCTTGTCCACGTGACATATTCTCCATCCTCACTAAATACGTACAAGGGAGGAAATTCCTTTTATAGGCATGCTGGTGTTCTTGTTTACATACTGTATGTTGCTGTGCATATACAAGGGATAAACATGACACCAATTGATTAGTGAATCATTAAAGATTCGTAACATTGCTTTATTTTTTTAAACTTTTTTCTGTTGTGGAGTAGGATAGAGACTGTAATAGAAATATACTTCATATATAGTTAAATACTGTATTCAAGGAGTGCATTCAGATGCTCCAGCAGTAGATATGTGGGGGCTGACAGCTGTTCTGCATATACCACGGAGTAATCAACGTGCTAAGGAAAAGACAGAGAGCAGCAGAGGTCATTCTGAGCTAGACTCTGGATCAGTCTGCACCATTCAGCCCTCTTCTGGGTGATGTAGGCTGGGGTGATAATTTGCACAGGAAGGCGTGGCGAGCCCTCCACCCTGGCCTTCTCACACAAGGCCTCGGCAATACAGATAACATACATGCCACAGTCATAGCTGTTCTGCTGCGAAGGGCAGGGCTCCTCCACAAACAGCGCTTTCCTCCCTGCACCTAAGAAAGGCTCTAACTTGCTGGCGATGCGCCTTGCGTGCAGTGAATTGCTGCCGTTTTGAGAGTCATAGTGGGCGAAGTGGTTAGAGTTGTGATGGTAGACCAAAAGACTCCAGTGGGATCCCCCAGCGGTCTGGTTGGAGTTGTCGTTAACTGCAAGGAAGACCCAACGACGAGAAGCGAGATCCAGCGGCTCCAGAAATAGGGCCAACTCATCGGGGCAAGAGGCACACTTGATGAACTGGGTGACCTCTGGGCTGATGAAGATGATGGTCCCCCCCAGGACTCTGAAGCGCTCAGCAGCAAAGTACTCGAAGGCAAAACCAATGACTTGGTCATTGAGCCAGTAAGGTCCCTCCAATAAGGACACATCAGAGCGCCGCAGCAGGCTGTCCTGGTAGCTCAACACTACAGGGTCCATCCTCCAACACAGTCACAGAGTGTAAGTCTGGAAAATACACAGGAAGATTTTAGGGCGTTTACGTTTTATAAGACAATTTATCCTCATAGTCCTTTTAGAAAGCAAAAATACTAATAATTTTGTAATTTCATGTTCTTATGTTGAATATTGTCTTTCCATTCTACTTCACATTTCTGCTCTATTTCTACTACTTTTCAGAGCAAAATATTGTACTTTTATCTCCACAACATTTATCTGACAGGTCTAGGTAGTTAACCAATTATGGTTTTACATACAACACATATCATGAGTGTATGAAATACAATGCACTGCTGAACTCAGTGGTATAGTAGTACAATCATTGGTACCCAATAGTATAAAAACTCTTGCTGTCAATTAATCAATTAGCTGAACAACAGAAATTTAAAACAACTCATTTGAAATGATTTGACTAAACTGAGTATTTTGATTGTCTGAGTAATTTTCAACGTAAAAATATCACATTTTCTAATAGTTTTCTAATAATTTTGAGACTCTACTGGTCAGACAAAATAGATTTTACAAACCAAATAGTCAATCACTTTTCGAGAAAATAATCCGTGGATTAATCCTCATTGAATACAACCACTAGGTAAATAAAGCCTTATGTATGGTGGTGACAAATTAGCTGTAGTTCAACTACAACAGTGGATTGTTGCTGGCACATTAAAGCGTGAATATTGACGGACCATTTTCTGCTTTGAGTATTCTTACTTTTGATACTTGAAGTACATTTTCTAAGTTACACTTGCTAACTTTTACGATTAAACAATACAGTACATACAGGAGTTTGTTTGGAGCCAACACAGAAATATCCAGTTTTGTTTCGTCAGTGTGGATCGTTACTAAAAACTGCCTTATCGTATTTGCGAGGTGTGGTTTTATTTTCAGATATTTACAAAGGCGTTTTAACGGCTGTAACTGACAAACTACGGAGGGTAAAGCCACTGCGGAGAGTGACATTACTGCAATGCGTTTAGTTCATCGTTGAAACGGTTAGCCCGGGCTAGCTAACCATCACTTTCATCATCATCACCCGAAGATAAATCAGCTCAACTGCCATTTCAGTCCGTAGAATATAACCCGTATACTGTCAAACTGAATTACATGCTGTTGATTTAATGTCCATACCTGTAAAAGACACATTCAAATAAAAAGTACCACGAAAACTGCAGTCTTGTCCCTCATTGCAATGACTAACGTAAACCGCTGTAAGTTTGAGACCGTAAACATTTCACGACAGTTGGGAGGAGACAAGTTCGGCTGTGATTGGCTGACTTTATCCGGGTACCTAAGCAGTGCGTTTCCTGAAAGGGTAACGATCTGCTTCACAACATCCATACACTGAAGAGTTATTGGCAGTGATTTAAGGACTATCTAAGTCCTAAGTCCTGCTAAGTAAGAATACTAATATCACACTGTAAAAAAAATACTCCATTACAAGTACAAAGTCAGCGTTTGGAATCTTACTCGAGAAAAAGTATCTAGGTATAACCAGGAAAATGTAACTCAAGTATCAACATTAAACATGCTCAAAGCAGAAAAATCATCCCTCATAAGGTTTTACTGTTTTATATGAGACTGCGACTGATGCTTATCAACACCCTTATAATGCTTGTTTTGTGTGACCAGTGGTCCAGATCTCACAATTATGCGAAAACAATTACAATATTTTCAGGGAAATGGAGATGTAATGATATCAAATTTGTACTTAAATGTGCGTGGTTACTTATAATTTACGTTTATCTAAGGAGAAAGACAACTAAGCGTGTTGAAATCAGCGTAACTCCCGTCATGACAATCTTATATAAACTTAAATACACGCTTGAATTTCATTAAATTATGATTTAGAAACGTGTGTGTATGCGTATGCGTGTGCGGTCAGTGTATCGTGTCAACCGTGGTATTTTCTGCCTACTTCCTACTACTTCGTTCCGTCCTCCCTCCGTATTTTCTCTCCGCCCAGGAGCAGCGTGAACGCGCACGGTGGGTCGCGCGCGTCAGAGTGGCCGCACTGATTAGCGAAGCAAAGAGGAGTTTTCAGCGACCGTCACCGAGCTGCGAAGGACTGCTTTTTAATTACATTCAAACACGCCCGGATATATGCGTAGCTTCAAAAAGCGCAAGTATTCAGCGCTGACTTGAATTTCGAACAGTTGTTCGGAGGCGAGCGGCGGGAGAGAGAAGAAAACATTAATTCAGTGGGAATACAGGGAATTAAATAGAGACTTAGACGTTTTTGTGTGTGTGGCCACAACCTCTGCAACCCATCCTGAGAAGAGTCGAAAAACTTGAGTCCAACTTCCAATCTACTTCAGCGTTCACGTCTGGAGGTAAGAGTGTGATGTTTAGTAGTTGGACTCTGGTTGTGGTGTGGGCTGCCCCGCACTGGGAACAGGGGCTCTTCGGCTGGAAGCAGCAGCAGGAGCAGCAGCAGCCACTGAATCATGAATCACTTTTGGTCTCTTGTTCTTTCAATCACTCATTTTGTAACACTATGTTGCAGTTTGCCATGCTTTTAGGGTGTGTATATGTATGGGCTCAGCCGGTGCTTTTGTTGAATGAGTAGTCACAATTAGAGGTGTGTGTGTGTGTAGCCTAAAAGTGTGTGTTGTAAAAGCTTGGAGAAAAGTTTGCTGCTCAGTGACAGTGCAGACTGCTCGCCTTACATTTGAAGCCGCCAATTTTATCCTAATGAAATGTGACACTGAGGAACCACAGTTCTGTAAAATGATCCTGTTTGGATTTACTTTCTTGATTTTTATTCATTCATATAATCAATGATCCGACACACTAATTAGCATCAATACCAGGGCTGCTGCTGTTCATTTTCTTGATTAATTGATCAATTATTTAAGTCTATGAAAAGTAAGAAAGTAGTGAAAAGGGCCAGTCATGTCTAAAGTCCTTTATTTGCTTGATTTATCCAAACAAAAGCACAAAATCCAAAAATATATTTCATTTACAGCCATAAATGATCAAATAAAGCAGCAGATCCCCAAATCTGAGAAGCTGAAACCAGCAAATGTTTGGTATTTGTGTTAATAAAAAAAACTCAAACTGTTTATCAGTTACAAAGATCTACAAAGATCGATTAATAGAAAAAAGTCTGTAGCTCCTGGACTAAAAGAAGCAAACATGATAAACCAAAAGCACCCAAAACCCCATTAGTGCACATATATAGGGTGATACAGCATAAATGGAAGGAGACCATTATAGAACAGGCACACATACACACACACACACCGATCAGATTATAATGTTAAAGCACACAAATCTGATATTTTGTATGGGGATGTGCTGGTTTGAGTGCTTGGCTGCAGTAGGGAGGGATAAATGTTTACATGTATTATTTAGTGGAGGTCAGACACTACAGCTTATAATGCAGTGAGAGCAATACAGACTGCAAAGCATGGAGGTCTAATGGGGTGAAGAAGCTGCTGAATCATGGGTGTGCGTCTCAGTCAGTGGACAGAGAGTCGACCTCAGACAGATTTCACAACGCTAGACATCCTGGTTCTGTGCGATATGCGGCTTTAGTGCACCTGAATGCATTCTGTTTTTATCTTGTATTGTGGCACTTAAGCATTCCTTTAGAGGCTTTGGCCTGCAGTGTGTATATGGTGCTCAACGGTGAGTTTATTGTTACTGTAGCTTGTTGTACTTGCTGATTATTTTTCTCCAGTATTTTTATAGGGATCTTATTTCTTTTTTAGTTTTTTCAGTAGAGAGATGGCAGGAAAATGAGAGGAGAAAGAGAGGGGGAACCACATGCAACAGAGGTCCCCAGCTGGAACCCATAAACCACCACAGTACCCCTGATCATCTCACTGTATTTGTATGACAATTATATAATACCTCTGTTAGATTTAGAACAGGATTTCTGTGGTTGTTACAGCTAAACATCTTCACATCATGGTGCTTTGGCTAAATATTTGTCTTTTGATTTAGTAAAAACATTAGTCATTATTGTTTTAGATCAGTATCCCTTTCATAATAGCTATGAGGGTTCCCCTGAGAGCTCATCCAGCCCCTCAGATCAGCACAGGTGATGAGAGTGAAGTGGGCCTGTCCTGCAGGAATGTGAGGTCTGAGAAGACACAGCTGCTGTAGCATGAGAGGCAGCCCGAGCTGAGACTCCAGCAACTGGTCCCCTGTCGACATCTGACACCCCACAGGCCCTCTGTCTGCTATTTCTAAAGGACTGGCCTCGGTTTGTATCACATCGGGCTGTGTCTGTATTTGGGAGATATCACCGACACTACCTGAGAGACTCAAGCTGTGGCTTAGAAGATTGGAAAGCTCAGATTTGAGTCTTTGTGGGAGCTAATGGTTGTCTGTAGCTGTATAGAGATTCTGTGGTTATATACATATACATATACATATGTGGTTCTACTTTTACAGAACTTTAAAGAAACCTCAAAGACGTGTTGATGAAACTGCACGTCTTTAAATCACAAAACCTTTACATGCAAAGCAGCATCACTTCATGCAAAGTTTCTGCAGTTCATTTTCACAGCTATATAATCTGACATTCATTCAGCATGATTTCAGCTTTTGTCACGTTGTACATCACATCCTGTCACTCAGTGTGACCTTTGGGGTGTGGCCTGTCTTGTTCCTTGTGTCCAACTGAGTTCATACAGATTCATTTGTCTTTGTCTGTTAAAAACTGTGGCTGAACTTGGTGTTAATCAGTCACCAGTAAAAATAGTGGCCGTAATGCAAACATGACTGAGATTCTGTAAGATTCCTCAGTAAAATGTATGACAACCTCTCTGTGTTTCATAATTAAGGTTCAGCCTTTAGTCCTGGGCTTCAGAAGACACCTCTTCTGTGTTATGTATGTATGTATGTATTATGTGCAGCAGTACAGTGTGGTTCTGAAACACCGGAATATCAGCTTTAACTTAGATTTACACGTTTTTCTAATTTATCATCATGGTAGGAAGCAGTTTCTACTGTTTAAACTGATTAGAAACTAATGAAAACACGTTATTTTATCATACATTTTACCATGTTTGTGAAAAAAGCAGAAGTGTATGTTGCATCATTTCCTGCTTATAGTTCACAGTGTGACCCTAATACCAAGGGGTTGTAACTGTGATGTTAACTAGGCCTATCCAAACTATATGATCACTTCTTCATAGTTGCAGCCTTGAGCAGAAAGCTACAGCAGTTACCAGGACCTATATCCCAGAATTAGCTTCATTCTTCTTTAAAAACATAAATACAGTGTTTAAGTGCAGTGGTTCTTCTAACATGCTGTTTTGTTCTCTTGATAATAGAGTTAACAACCCTCTTTGCCGTGACTAGTTCTTTGCATGTCCACAGCAGCTCCTGTGAACATTGTTGCTACAGTCGCTACCATAATCTGAAAATGGGAGGGACCCCATCATCAGCTCCCCGAGGTGTTACCTGCTGAACTGAATCGCAGCTTGTGTTTTGGGGGTGGGAGAGCATGAGTCACGTGCTACGAGCTCACATGATCGGGGTGGCCTGAAAAGTGTTGTGGCTGCATGATAGGATTGTATGGTGTAAGTGATTGGCATGCACATGAAGTCATTAAAGAGGAACCTGCTTGTGTTGCACCGAACAAAGCTCCCCTTTCTTTAGTAGGCCATTATATGAGGGAGGCTTTGGCCTCAAAGGCTCAGCTTCCCCGCGTTTTGCATTTTCCCTCATTAACTCAGTGGTGCTAACAGTAGCTAGAGTGAGATGGGGAGAAAAAAAGTGCATTGTGTTGTTTCTTTGCAATTTTGTGTATGTGAAATGAGCTTAAGTTGTTCTTTTTAATTGATCCCTTAAAAGGGGAAACAGAGTCAACAAACAATACTGATCTGTTTGGAAGCTCAGTTTGTATCCACTTAAATTAAATTCTGTCCTCTGAGGTTTTTGTTTTGGACAGATAGGCATGTGTTTAGGATCTTTTTTGTTAAGTGGTAATTTAGTCAAAGCTTGAAAAATCACACAAAAGTTGAGTGTCATACAGAGGAAGCAGCTTGCTGAGCATCAAGACCTTTGAGTTTCTTTTTCGTGCTATACAGTTTTTTATGAATTGGCCTTGAATAATTGTGGGATTTCATGACTCAAAGGGACTGTGTCAGTTCAATCACGATGTTAGATGGATGGATAGATGTATCCTGATTTGTCTTTTGGTGTAAGGACGTGAATAGCTTGTGGCTTTGACGTGCTTGTAGTAAGTGTAGTAACTTTTTAACTGAATGTGACAACACAGAGGTGTAAACGCACTCATAAAAGTTCTAATGTAAAATCTGTGCATGATGGCTCATACAAGTTCAGTGACAGAAGCCTCCAGATGTCAGTGGTCACATTATTGTGGGGTTTTGGCAGCACAGCACTGGAAACGAAAGTTGTGATTTGCTGCATTTTTGTGTGTCGCACAGCTGTGACAATAGCCACCGGCCCCCTGCAGCCTCATGGTACAGGCAGGACAGTGCCGATGGTTAATCCCCAGGCATGTGCTGTTGTGTAATGGTACACAATAACTGTCCATCTGCAGAGCAGCACTGCCATGAAACCGCTTTGAGCCATCAGTCGAAAGTCTGATTATCTTGTTGAAGCTTTCATATAACAACGCGGGCTCTCGAGTATGTCACAGCACCAAGAAATATTAAAACACTGACTTCAACATTTAACCACCAAGTGCTGTAGTTATGTTTCCCAACACCCACTCACTGCTCGATTATAATACTAAAGCCTTAAGGAAATGATGTGATGTATTGATTTTCATTTCTCGGACGCAGGCAAGCCAAGAGAGCGGGAGGAAAGAAAGTGTAGAGTTTGGGCTCCGCAGTGCAGTGCATGTTCTTATCTGTGAGAAACTCTGGCAACTTACAGTAGTCTGTGCACTGTCAGAATGAGGCAGGAGGGGAGGAAGAGCAGAGATAGTTGTAGTTAGCTGACAACAAACAGGCTGCGATAAAGTGCAGCCCGAGACAGGCTCACTAATGAATGCTTCTCCTGTCTAATCTATACTATAGTTATCAGTGAAGTAAATGAGCAGATGATATAGGCTACTCTAACCATTAACTGTGGAATTATGGTCAGAGGTGTAGCCTCTTAAGAATGGCAACTATTTTGGTCTTATTTAAGAAAATTATGGAAAATGGAATTCAGTCAGTTAGAGATGCTGTTACAGTTCTCGTGCTCTAACCTTGTTTCAATCGTTACATTCGTCTTAGAGGCTACGTCAGTCAAATATTTTAAACATCTGGTAATTAGATTTACATCATTTAAATTTTGTATGCTATAAAAGGACTTTTTAGTCAGATTTTACTGTTGAGGGTCTTGATTGTATCTTTTGTCTGTTCTCAGAATGTCTCAAAATTTAGTGACAAGATTTTGTTGAAATTTAGTGAAAAGTTTAGGAACAAGTGATACATTTTTGATGCTTTGGATTCAGGTGCTAATCCTGGAATTTTGTAAAGAATTTCTTAACATTGTGAGAGAGGGCAACTGTCGAATGAAAACTGAAAATTTTGTGTTTAAAAATATGTTGGAGGAGGTATGCACTCTGTGAGCTGTCTTTCTGTTGTAAGTGACCGCAATTAACAAGAGATGCATGGTGTATTAGAGGGAAAAAGGGTGTGTTTTTGTGTGTTTTGTGCCTTATATAGTCTTAAAGGAATCATTGATCATTAAAACATCAGGTCTTAATATTTATCATGAGCTCTCCTGAGTCGTCTTGTAGTCCAGTGTTCAGTCTAATTCCCCCGCCCTTTTTCTTTGGCACTGACCTGCATTCATCCTGATTTACCCACTGGTGCATTTCAGAGTGGGCATTCACTGCAGTGACTTAGTAGTCTGGTTGAATGATTATGGTCAGACACCCTGGAGACGATTAGAGGGTCCCCTATTGTCTCCACAAAGTCATAGTCCTCCACTCAGCCTGAAGGAGCCCACTTAAAAGTGAAGCTGTCTGGAGCTTAGCGAATGTTTCTGCTCTACATGTCATGCTGACTGAGCTGCACTGCAGAGCAGGTGTGCTATGAAGGTAGACTCAAATGCCAACTGTAATGAGTTTTTTCCCCAAGTCCTATTTTTTGGAGATGGAGAGTCCATGCCAGTATGTCCTTAATAAGGGTTCAGATGGAGGGTTGGACTGTTCTGACCTTCTCAGCTGAGAGAATGAAGTATTGTTCTGAGAGAGTGGACTAAGTAGTTTTGTTCTTGAAGCTTGTTCTCTGTGGACACTTATTGGTGAAATAAGTGTATAAGTTTTTAAAATGTGGATATGTGCATGTTGTTGTTGATTTAAAGCCTGAGGTTCTGTAGAGTGTTGAGAGAAAACGATGTACCTAGTAATCATGCAGTTACTGCTAACTGATGAGTCAGTTGGCAGAAGATTAGTCGACATTGTTTGCACATTTGATCAAGATTTGAATGTCTTTCGGTTTTGGAGTGTATGTGGATAAACCAGGGTGGCACAGTTGGTTAACATTGTTGTCTCACAGCAACTGCGAATGACTAGCAATCTGTCCAGGGTGTACCCCTCCTCTCGCCCATTCTCAGCTAGGATTGGCTCCAGCCCCCCCCCCAATGACCCTCACAGAATAAGTGGTGCAGCTTATGCTTGGATATGGCCAAAGCAGGAAATCTAAAAGTGTTACCTTGCACTAGGGGAAATTGTGATCAGCATATTTAACAATTTTCTAATGATCTATCAATTAATAACCAAAACACAATTTCTTGGTCATGGTTTTCTATTGCTACTGTCCACTCCACTCATATGCTAGAAACCCGGCAAAACCATTCATGCTGTGTGGGATTGTCAGAAAACACTCTGGGAAATGAAGGACATCACAAACTAAAGGAGAAGTAGGTGAACCATATCGAAGAAAAATGGTTTCTCGCCAACATCTTCCCCTCGTCTCCTTGAAGTCTGCAACCAAACTTGCGTTATCATCACACTGCAGTTCCTGCTGTCTGTCTCTCTGTCGACTGTGGCTCTGACTGCACCACTGGGCTCAGATTTCAAAAAGCCTGCGGTCTGCTAAACGCAGAGAGACAGTAGTTGTCCCCCATCCTCAGAAGAGACAGGGAGAGCCTCTGTAACACTGCCCTGTAATTACAGGTCATGTTTTTTTCCTAATACGCTAAACAGATGTGCTTAACATTATGCTTAACATTCAGAACTGGAGTTGGAAGTGATGACCTGTCATTACTATCAGCTGGTGAAGGCGTTCACTATTTCTGTTGTTCTAAATTATTTGAGATTCTCTCTTTTACTTTTATTTTCTCTCAGTAACACTAGAATTGCAGCAGTGTAGATTCCTCATGATCCTGGGCTTCTGGTGGCAGAAGTGCTGCTGCTTTAACAAACACACTGAACTGTGTTTATAATTCTTGATTTTTCAAAGTTTACTCGGTGGATATCGGAGATGAACACTGGTTTTTAATGACTTCTAAGTCATAAAAACCAAAATGATCTACAGTTTGGCATTACTGGAAGTTGTCGTACCCTCTCACCAAAGTAACACAGTGCAAGAAGATGCATTCGGGGAGTGGAGTAGGAATGAATTACAAGTGAATGTGCCATCAAAATGATTCAGAAGCTCTTATTTTAAGGCAAAATAGTTACATAATGTTGCTTTAAAATTCTGTTTAATGTGATTTACATTTAAAAAGAGTTCTAGACAGGATTACACTCTAGGCTGCACTGCACTTTATCACACAAGGATGTCAGCCTGATTTTATATGGTGGGTTTGTTTAACTTGCAGTGAGTTGAGTATGGCAACATGTAATACATACTGACCTGTATACATGCCCATGATTGTACTTTTGCATTGCCAAAATCTGTTATATTACATTATAACATTTTCCTTTGATCACTGGTGCCCACTCTTGTATGCCATGATTCATAGTGATGTCTTTGAAATAGCTCTCAATGTGTAGGTGTTGAATGCCCTTAAGGAAGAAATCCTCCCTCTGTATCATTATGCAATGCATCATAAAAGAAATCTTTGGCAGCTGATTTAATCAAATTCACTGCAGTTAATTCACTGTGAAGATGACGAGTCCATGCGCGCACCCTGAGGTTAAAAAGGAACTCTTTAATGTTTTTATTTCATTTGTCTGTATGCTTGACCTGGTCACAGGTATCCACAGTAGGAAACAGTGTTGATCTCTTGGTGCACATTAGAGGATGTCTGTGCTCATCAGTGTGAGGTCGGAGGCATCTTGGCACTGAGCTGTGTGAGTAGCTACAGTCATTACTGCTCATCTCCGCTCAGCTATGAAAGACGAGATGAGTCCTTTTGGCATTTGCAGCCTCTCTTATTCTGAGTGTGTATTTGTGTTTGCAGACAAGATCCCAATCCTTGTTAACTGTTCCGCTGTGTGTATGTACACTTTGCCCATTTGTGTTTAAATCTTATACCTGTGTACACGCAGCCTTCCTGCTGGTTGGTATGTCGTCTTGTACATGTTGAATGTTTCTGGAGGAAATGTGCCGGTGTCCTGGCTACTCCTCAGCGCTGTCTTCCCCCAGGCCAGGGGTGGCTGAATGGGTCCGTTTGGCCCAACAGACTCTCTTTCTGAGGGGGAAATGGAGTGTGCATAATCCAGGTCAATGATACCTCCTAGTCCCTCACCGTCTTCCACGTCTTCTCCTCCCTCCTCCTTCTTTCTTCTCTGTCTTCTCTGCTTCTGCTGTTTGATCTCACCTGCCTACAGTACACTTTAACCAGTTTAGCAAATTGTTAAGAACTTTTTAGACAGAAACAAGATGTTTGACACTGATAGTGATTTTTAAAGTAGAGATAAATCAGCCAGTTTAAACAATTACTACCAAGAAATGTTTCCCTACTTCAGTATCTTGTCATTTATCGCCTGATATATATGCTGAGACCAATACATCTGCAATGAGATAATACTGATAGTCGACTATCTCTACTTTTTAGTGCCCTAAACTTTAATAAGACAGCAGTAGCCTCTGTTACACTGAGATCACACTATACTGGCATTAAGAAGAGCCTTGATTACATTGTTTACACTGAACCACACAAAGCCCCGGTGCTGCCTCGGTGTGTGATTTCATACAGAGTGCCTGTATTGTAGAATCAGAGGCGTGACGTGTAACACAACAACCTCTGTGTCAGTGTGTTACTCCACTGCCAACTTAAAGGTGGAACAGCAGTTCCCCCCTGTTCTGGCTTTGTAACTTTCATACAGAACAGCGAGGTGGGATAACAGCGCAACATCCCCACCTTGAACAGTCTTGCAGTCTTGCAGTTTTTTTCAGTTGGCATTTAAGTGTGATTCTGCATGTGATTTCCCAAAGAATCATTAAACCTAAACACTTTATGCCTTTAGGACAGCTGCTGTTGATGATGTGCCTGCCATTTTCTGGCCTGTTTTATTGCGGGGTGGTGTACTTTTCCTATTCCGCCGGCCAAATGTAGACCGTGCAGCGTCATATTGATATTTCCACAGCTAGAATGGCGTCTGAGAGGAAAAATATTTCTCCACTCTCTAAAACAACAAAATGTAAATGTGAGGTCAGTCCAAGAGCAAGGGCTTGTTTTAGACTCAACATCTTACACCAATGTTTAATAGTCATACCGAACATGGCAAAACCAATTTCTCCTCTTACAGTAGCTTAATGAGACCATAATTCAGGCAATTACAGAGAGTGGAGTGAAGGAGAATACAGGAGGGCATGTAGAGAAAACTGCCCCATGAAGTGCACTTAAATTAAGTGTGTTAAATAATAGAAAAATGCAAAAGGGTTCCTCTTTAATGCTACTCAGATTTAATTGGAAAACACTTTGATCTCTATAATTATTACATGTACTCATGTAGTAGTTTGATTATGTACTGAGACCTTTCATTACAGACACAAGCTGTGTCCTTAAAGAACCCCACACCACTGGCTTCTGATAACCGTGAACCATTAAAGCATTAACTCACACTCATTTAGTTTAATGGCTTTGATGAACACTGATGCAGGACATATCTGCATGTAGACACTTTACATTGATAAGAAACAACAACACTGACATGGATGGATAAATAAAACTGTCTGATCAAGAGATTTAGCCCACCACAATGTGTAGGAGGCAAAGAGAAGTTAGATTACATGTGCATAGGCCAGTAAACGTCAGAGTGATCAGAGTCACCACAGACAGACAGAGACACAGAGTTCGAGACGGGCAACAGGTTTCGAAGCAGGTGTTTCAGGATCAGCCAACCTGGCTGTCTCATCTGCTAACCTATCAAGAGGGGAAACTGCTGTCCAAAAAAGCTGAAGCTCAATCTGATCACCTCAGGAATCCTTCAGCAGTCAGATAAGTTTTTTTTGTTTTTATTGGATAATTTCATTGTGTGTTTTGTTGGTTTGTTTTAGAGCGGCTCTTTGCTAATATCAGGAATTAGATTTTCACGTTCTAACAAAGAACAACAGAGGTAAAAACACGGTGATCTGAACACTGTAGAGTCTGCAGCACAGTCGCACCAGTCCCCGCTGTGTGACCGTCTGTGATTGTCTGAAATGTCACATGACTGGTTGTGTTGCATTGCGGAGAAACCCCTTTCCTTTTAATGCTTTTTTTTTGCACTACATGGTGTAAAACTGGCTCTGTCACTCTTTCACCACAGCCTCATTTTGTTATGTGTGTTTTGGATCCTTAATGTTCAGAAGAAGTCAAAAAACAAAACAACTTAAAAAGAAACTTGGAAGTTGTGAAGATTAACATGACATCGGAGCAATTTTTTGTAGGAGGTGAAATAGAAATGGATTGTTGTTACGGTGTTGTTATGTGGACGCCCCCTGAGCTACACTTCCCGTCTCACCCAAAGCTGCTGTCGTTGTCCTGGGAGTGGACACAGGAAGTGAAATTCTCTATGGCGACAACAGAGGAGTGGTGCTGTTTACTCCCACTGTGCTCTTTCATACAACCCCCCACCCCCCATTACATTTTTAATATCCATTCTTCAGCAGCCTGCAGCATAGGCATAAATAGCAAGTCTGTTTGATTTTAGACATCATTGACTTAAATGGATTTATCACATTGAACCATGAGAGAATTGTCCTGCCAGCAAAGTAAATCTAAAACTTGACACAGTAACAGCTCGTCACCACTGACGTGAAAGGTTTACTAGAAATGTAAAAGTGCATTTCAACCTGTGTGTGTGTGTGTGTGTGTGTGTGGTGGTGGGGCAACCGTGTTCCCATTTCTTCTAGCCTTTTTCCCTTTTTTATGAGGGTCTATTAAAATAAATCCACCAGTCATTTACAAGCTCCTGACTTAACCTTGTACTTTGGAATTGTTGGTTTTTGTCTGAACACGAAGTTACACTGAAGCTTTGACTGAAACTGGTTGGATTTACATTGTGATTTTGCTACAATATTGTTTTTCTGTGAAGGCCTGTGACATTGAAATACTGTGTCAGTGAAAACAGCAATATTAGACACAAGTTACAGAGATATCAGAGCACACAGTAGAATGCAGTGCTTTTTTTTAAACAGTGTTGTCCTTGGGACTCTTGCTGTACTGTGTATTAATTTCCTTCCTGTGCCTTCTCTCTCCACTCTCTCCAGCCCACTTCAGGCAACAACAATAATAGGTCCTGCACAGCAAAGTCAGGCTCTTAATTTAGCAAACACACATGGCATTTCCTCCAGTGTCATATTTTTGTGTCAGTTGTGTCACCTGTTGGTGCTCGGCCGGTGGAATGTGGAGGGAGTTAGTGTAGGCCCAGCGCTTCATTCAGAATGACCAGCCACGGATATCCTATGCTGTGTGCACAGATGGGCCTAAGAGCTCTTCTTAAGAACTCATCACTGTAAACATCAGCTCCGCATTATGTTTGTCACAGTTACATGACTAGTATGAGATAATATAAAGCAGACTTTTGAAATCAATCTGCACTTGAACTGCATTTCCTTGCCACAGTAATGTGAAATTGGGGAAAAAAATGCTGCCAGAAGTGCACTTAGATGAACCCAGAGAGTATGCCAATAGATTTTCATGTTGTACAGAAATGGATGGAAACCAGACTCTACTTGGACTGGTAGGAAAACTACATCCAACGATCTAAAACCCAGTACCAAGGTTTGCAAAAATGGTTTCATCAGTACATTTTAAAAAGCTACGATAGTTCTTTTTGTTATGGTTATTAATGGATTAAATACTTAGTCTAAACAATTTCATAAAACTGTGAAAAATACCCATCACAAGTCCAAATCTTGTTTTGTCTAAACACAAGCAATTTAAAGGTGCCTTACAAAGTTTTCTTGTAAACAAGGTATATCAAACATGTCGAGTGCATTTGCTAAAACATTTTCAAAGCTGATTTTATAAGTAAAATCCATCATCATTTACATTTCCTCTGGCAGCCTTCTTTTTCCCTGCCCTTGCTGGCACATTACTGCATATTTTGCAGTGTTGCAACCAGCTCTTAGACAAATTCTATCAAGTGTACAAGTAAAGTGATGTCTCGCAATGCTGAAGCTATAGGTTGGCTCTTTCTTTCATTTCTGACTCCCTCCACTCCTCTGCTCCCACTCTCACTTTCCCACAGCTCAGATTTCAGGAAACCGACGTCCTCTTCTCGTCTGTTTCTCTAATTCTGTTTCCATCTCTGTATCTCCTTCATTTCTCAATTTCAGTCTCTCTGTCTTTGAGTCTCCGTCTCAGGTCATTCTCTTTTCTCACTCTTGCTGGCTCTTCGAATATTTCGGTCAGAGCTCATGTTCCACACCCCAGCCGCCACTTCCTAGTCATTAGTAGTTACAGAGACAGACAGAGAGACATGAGAGCCGTGTGAGTGAGTGAGTGCACAACATGCTTTAGAGGTAGTAAAATATCTGTAAGGCTGTGTTTCACTGCCCTGCAACCATATTACTGTCGGTGCATGAGAAAAAAAGCAGTCTTGCCTTAATTGACAAGTTCATTTTGGAGGGAAACAGTTCAACTCCACTCCCTCAAGTTCATCTGGACTCATTCCTCTCTAATGTCATCAGAGTGGTAAATCTAGCTTAACCAGATATTAAGGATTTATTGATGGATTTATTGTCAGGTAATACTGCTCTGATTGTTTTAGGCTTTTGTCATTTACATGTAAGAAATGTATAGCTTTAGTGAGGACCTGAGTTGTAGCAGTGTGTGTTTTTTATTTATTTTTATTTTCAGTGTGTGCAAATGCTTGCACAGCTGAAAGTGTCTAGTATTTTTCAAAAAAAGCAAAAATTGTGACGCTTCACGTTTATGTTTAGTCCCTTTGGGGGATCCTTACTTCCTGGCTGGTAACCACAGAATAGGGATATCCCAATCAATTTTTATTTTTTTCCTTGGCTTCAACCCCTAACCTGAGACCTTCAGTACTGGGTATCTGCCAGATCCACAGATACTCAAATTACTACTTTTATCACCAGCTGCAACAGTGTAGCCGGTATTGTTTTCACCTTGAGAGTGTGTGTGTCCTGGAGACACCTACTGTAGGGAGAACTATCACAGGGACAGTGTTGAGTGCTTTGGCAGGTGTTTGTATGTCTATGCCTTTGCTATAGCATTGCAACCATCACAGAATTTTACAGGTGAGATCAAAATGAAGGCTGAGTTCCAAGAGTATGGTACTTGGAAAAAGCAGCATCACAGCTTTAAAAAAATAAAATAAAATTTAATCAGTGTCCTGGTTCAAAACTGAAACAACTAAAAGTGTGTGTTAGACTACAGAGATGTTATCCTGTTATCAGTTATCAATTTGGTCCAATAGGCAAAAATACATCTAATAGAGCATTTTTAAATATTTGTTGGTCACCAGGTCCCCTCAGCCTTTTGCTTTCAAGTCTTAAGTAAGTTGAGTCTTGTAGTAGACGAGTTCAAGTTTGATTCAAATCCAAGTCTCAAGTCAGCAGCTCTCTACAGTGCAGTGTAGAGAAAGTCACTCTGTAACACTATCAGACTGAGGTGGACAAAACAAAGTATAGTAAAGGATTATGTTTTTGTCAGATTTTTCCCCCAGTAAATAAATCTGTGACTCTGCTCATCTGAAGATGTAGAGCTACTTTCAGACACTGCAAACACTAAGAAGCTGCTCTGAGCAAATATTTCTTGTGCTTGCAAATCTACTGCTGTGCTGTCATTCCTCCCCCCAAAAAAGTCCTGGTTCTGGAGCAGTGAGCACAGTCTACACTTTGGAGCTTTGAGGAAGCATTAGCATGTATTAAGTGCAATTTGAACAAAACCCCAAAACCGAAAAGTTAAAGATGCTGACTAAAATGTTGGCATCCTGTGCTCCTCGTTTTCCATCTACCCAAATTAGCGTCAAACATGGTCATTCACCAGTGAGTTAAATACAGGGAGAAGTTACAGTAGGCTGCTGTGCCATATCCTCACGTTACAGTCAATTTACCACACAGTTTCGGGAAAAGTTAACCTCTGTCAACCATTCACTTTTAGGAAGCCTTATTGGTATGATTCAGACAGGGTTTACACACCTCTCAAAAGGAAATGGACGTTGTCAGATACAACTGTCGTCAGAGCTAGAGGATAAAGCTTCAGAATAATCTATGAGCTTTATCTTTCTGCTGTTTGTCCAGGTTATATTGACTCTGGGACTGCAACAACAATTCTTTGCTGATTTATATTAACAATTAGTTGTTAATCTTCAGTCTATAAAATGTCAGAAGATAGTGAAACTTCTATGTTACTTGAGTCAACCCTGTATCCTAGAAATTACCTTTATATACATCTTAACTGCAAAAGCAAATACTTTTTGTAGCAAACATAATCGCTGGTTTGATTTCATTCAGCCAGTGATTAAACCAGGCCACAGTCCCTAAGCCAACCTAATCTGTGCATGCCTAATCATCACCATAAAAAGCTTAATGATGCTGGGGTCACTACAAGTAGATATTGTACTGCATAATCTGATATTTTGGTAGAAAACTCATATGTTGCATGTGATTGTTTTACTGAGCTGCTCAGTATCAACATACTGAATTTGCTGTTGCACTTCAGTTGTATTCAAGTTTATTTTTCAGTCGACAGGGCTGCTCCAGTAGCCTCTACTCAGAGTCCGAAGGAGCTTGAGAATTGTAGCTCTTGTCTTGACAAGGTCAAGACCTCTCTGGGTGAGCTACAGAGTTGCCTGCAGGCTGAAGGTGAACTATTTCTGTGGGACGCTGCAGAGGCACAGTTGTGTTACACACTGATACATTTGGGTCCAAGGAATGGTGACCTGTAATTATGTGTGTTGAACATGTTGGTGCTCGTATAGCACGTCCACTGCCACATCAATCAGCTGACCCCTCTGTTCCTCTCATGCTGCGGCTGGGGCTACGTCTTCTGCGCTCTGAGGTCATGTCCACAGTATGGTGGATAAATCTGAAGATGCTGATAACATGTAAAAACAACCTGCATCTGTGCTACATTTTCAGGTAGTTTGTGAAAAGTTTAAAATGCCGCAATAATCAGGAAATTGACTTTCCTGGAAATGCTGCAGACATTGTTTCATTTTCTTCGTAACACTTTCAGTATGTCTAAGACCAATCAAAGCACATTCTTCAGTGTTATTCTTTTTTAGTACCTCATGCCCATCCCCCTTTTTTTACAGTTGGTTTTATTGTACTCTATGTGTTTTATGTCTGAAGTGCAATTTCCTCTGCCTGTAGCTGTGAGGGGGGTTGGGCCTGTTTTTGAAGGTAGTGTAGCCCTACTAAAAGTGGGGAAATTAGTTTCTGTGTGGTATGCACACTGTATAACATAGTCTGGCCCTCTGTACCTTATCTGTCTCTTATCAGTGCTTCATATAATTAACACCTTCTTTCTCACAAATGATATAGATAGACACCAATTAAACTGAGCACATTTTATTGTCAGCACACCATTTTGTTACATAGTAATAAAAAAACGTATTCACACAGACTTAGTGATCAAAATAACTGTAGACTTCAGACCTCCCACATCCATAAACTTTCCCATCTTGTGAAATATGTATAAAATTGGTTTCATGACTTCAAACTTATCTGTAGGATTTTAAGTCATGCCTCTCATACTAGTTTTTCCTTAGAGTATCATTTATGGTGGCTGAGAGAGCTCGGCGCAGTGCAATCTTAAGAAAAGACAAGCGCATCTCAGCTTTGTGTCCCCTGAAAATATTTCTCTCCGTGTCTGTGCTACTTGTGCACGCTTGTATTTAGGCTGAAGTGTGTATTTGCAGCGTATGTGTGTTGTCAAATTGATGTTTTCATTTGCAGTGCTTTGAGCTCTCTCAGCCACTATAATTATTACTCTGTTGTGTAATGAAAATTAAAACAGATCACTGACTAAGACATTATTATTCGCACAAACTCAAAATTTTCATCAAATTCATAGTGAAAATATTTTCAGTTTTTGAGCCTTTGTACTGAAAGACAAACCAAGGAGAGAAATCATTATCACAGAGCAAATTAAATAACAACTGTTAACAGAACAATTGAAATGGTTAAACGTAACTTGAAATGGCAATAAATGTTGTAAACACAAATGACACGCCTTTACGTAACTCAGCCAAGATTCGAAACTTGAAGGGTTGAGCATATGTCACTTCCTTTCAATTATGAACACACCAATATCACATCCTGTACCTGATCAGCAGATGAGGGATGCATTTTTTCAGCTTAATTTAGGTTAGGTTACACACAATGAAGCCCAACCAAATAATATTCCTGGCTTATAAGAGAACATGAAATTATCTGTATCTGCTTACAGGACAGATAGATTTAGACTATAGTCAGTCTTACAGAAATAGTTTGGCATCCCATAGTGAATTTCACTTGAATGCTAAGCTGTGTGCAGACAGTGCCAAAAGAAAAATAATGAAGCTACGAAAAAGAAGGAGGAGGTTTATTGTTATCATCCTTCTATTATCATTCTGTAATTGATAGAAACCACAAATGTACAACAGTGAGAAACCAGCAGTGTGGCCCCTGTGACATGGAAGCTAATAACATAGCAGCTAAATCTGGCACTGCGGAGCTGTCAGGTTCACAAATGAACCCACAAAAATGTGCAGACTAGATGTGAGAGTTCAGTCTAGTGCCAACCCTACACACCTTAGTGTAACGCACACGACCCCAGTACACAGTTGGGTACAATAAAGAGCCACCACAACATTTTGAGCCCTGAATACATGAGCTTAGGCCATGATGACAGTGACACACACATACAGCCTTCGGAAAGATGACTTCACATGGTGAAAGCTGACCAAACTTTGGATCCTTCACCTCCGCAACAATGCAGTGTTTCATTGAAGAGTCTGACCCATATGGTTGAATCCTCCCATTGGTTCCCTGTCAAAGGGAACCTCCAAACAGGCATCTCCCATACAATGTTCAGTTTATAGAGAGAATGCAAACAGTTTCAGTTTCTTCTAAAATTCTCAGTATCTTTAAAATGAAATGTGACCATTTTCAGGCATCTTGAGACGACATCTCTCTATAAATTTTATATTTTTCCCCACAAAAACAATAACTATACAGTTGTTGCTTGTCAAAAACAGGGCTCCACCCAAGTAATCTGAGAAAAGAATCTGCACTTTAACGCTGAGTGTATTATATTGTATCCCTTTGGTATTTTTGTGTTTCACTTATGTCACCGGTTTCGTAGCCACTGATCCAAGTGCAGATAAGTTCCAACATTACCTTTTGACTTTTCTGAACTCAGATAGCACCTGGGTCAAAGTTTGCAAGAGAATGCGGTTCATTATGTTTTGCATATCCCAAATTTGTGTGTGTGAATTTTACTGTTTGTCAGTGTCTTTTGTTGATGGGGTCTGTCCTGATCTGCTATGTCTTGGGAAAGGTCCCTCAAACAGATTGTAGGTCAGATTACTACTCTGTGATTCCTAACTTTGACCATTCAGGTGATGTAATCCAGACCTGTTGTTTCTGGTCTAGCTACGGAGGAGAACAGACATGAGAAGAGGCCACCGTGCTTCCTCCGCGCTGTGCCCATCTGCTTGGCACTTCCTCTGGGCACAAACCTCTTTGCTTATCTACATCAGACCTTTTTTTTTTTTTTAAAGTTGGGCCAAGACACACAGACAGTACTCAGGCAACCATGATCATGCCTCAAACATTTTCTCTCCTCTTCTCTCAGTCTGTTGCTTTTGCCTCTTTTGCTTACATGTGGTTTCATTCCCAAGGACACTTTAGTAGCAGAGCGTCTTTATGTTCGCCATTTTACAAAGGTCATCGCTTACACAATGTGAGTGATACTGTCAGTGCAGGGTGTGAAAGTGGATCTGAGATGACCTTTCACAGGCAGTTATTTCATGTTGTGCTGGTGTGGTAGCATGATTAATTGTCATTGATTAATCACAGTTGATTGATCAAGAATATGATGACGAGTGTTTGTATGCATCCTTTGGACAACGGCTCCATATGTATGCTGGTCTTGTTGGTGATTGTCATACAATTTGGGATAACTGCACTAACTTGAGTGGGCACATGGTTTTTTATATAACAGAACAAATATGGCATCATAATGGGCTCCATGTTCTCATTTGTTGTCAAGCTTCCCTGTCAATCATTGATCATCGTAACTGGAAGGATATTAAACCAGATACCTGCTACGCCATGGTGGATTTCGGAGGGTCTGCCAGCCCCAACCAATGCCAGATCAAAAGGAAGTGAATTTAGCTTATGGAAGTTTTGAAAGAAACACAAATGACCACAAAGAGAGATTCAAATCACCATAAAGATGTAAGGTTGTTTGTGGTAATTCAGTCTGGGGGTTCGATATAGGAGGAGTTGGGAGTCTTTTACCTGTCTGTGCCCAGGGGCCCATCTTCTCATAAACCATGCATGTGCTCCTTCTTCCCCTTCTTCTTCTTCTGGCACTGGACTCAACCTTCCTTTTGATCTCAACTACACACCTGTAAAGTTTCTTGACTGTATCTTGCATGGTTGTTGCATAGTTGACACTCGCCATGACGAAATCTCTTCTCCACCACACAGACAACTAAACACCAGCTCTAACTGCCTCTGTGGTAGTTCCTGTTACAGTTTCTTCAGGCCTTCACATTTTGCCATGATTACACACACACACACACACACACACACACACACACGGTGGAAAACAATATCATCCCCGCTGTCGCAGCTGGTAAAAAGCAAGATATCAGTGGAGATAGTTGCCATTGGGAGATGTACTGTGATTGGTAAGATCTGTTAGTGTTTTCCTGGAGGAGATGTCCATTAGTTGATTATCGTCATGTGATGGTAAACAGAGAGGCAGCCAGCATGGCCCTGTGCTGTCCAGCACTGCCTCAACTAAATCCCCCCCTCCCTATCCTTTAAGCAGCGAGCTGACCATCTGTTCCAGGCGCCAGGCCCTAACTCTGTCAGTGCTCAATACACACAGTCACACACACACACACGGTACAATCACAGAGGCAGAGATTACATTCGTCATAGTCAGTTATTACCTGCTGTTGTATAAGTGTATGGATTCAGTGTTATGCTTTTAGATCGAATTCTTGTGAGGTTACAATAGGTGATGTGTTTGTGTGTTTTTCTGTGTCTCACATGGGTGTGCGTCTGTATTTGGAAAGGGGAGAGGTCCTATGTGCATGTGTTTGTATGGCACATGGTTACATCAAAGTTGCTGAGGCAACACATGGCAGGAGAGGTTGGATATGGGGTGACAGGAAATGACCAGGCAGGGGTGCAGCATTGTATCATTTTCCTGCTGGAGTCCTTTGTACTCCACTCTGTGCACCAGCTATATGTGTCCCTGTTCCATTTCCTGTTTTCACTTTTTTATTTCTGCCGTGGTCATACAGCTTGTGCAGTGGACAGTGGATTGTGCACTCAGGAGGCTGTTCAATCATTTTTTGAGGAGCCATCAGACACCATCAGTCCTGTAGCAAACTCTGCCAGTGCTGTTTTTCCCAGTCATGCCTAGCCAGGTATAAACATTTCAGATACAGATATTGTGATATTAGTTAATTAATTGGATTAAAAGTAATTGTCAACCATTTTGATAGTAGTAATAGTCATTTTTCTAAGTAAAAATGCAAAACATTTCCTGGTTCCAGCCTCTCAAATGTGAGCATTTGAACCTTTTCTTTGTTATATGTGCTAACAAACTGAATATGTTTGGGTTTTAGACATACTAATTTCTGCACAGAATTTAGCTCTCTATAGTGCAGCCACAACACGTTATACTTTGATTAATGGGGGCAACTTGAGTGCCACAGTGCGCCATTCCTCTCTGTACCTGCATGAAACAGCCACAGATGATGGCAACAAGTTGAAGCCCATTCCTGTGTGCTTTGAAAATCAGTATCTGAAGCAGACGTCAATGAGACGGGCTGAAGGAAAGCAGGTACAACATAAAGACAAATTACAGCACGTCGCATAATGGAAAGGAATGCACTGAACATTTCAGACCGATGATACACAACAGCGCAATGCTGTCTGGGTTAGGCGAAAGGACAAATACATCAGCTGTTGCAATCTAGGTTTCATCTATGTTTGACAGTCTCTTTTTCAAACAATCAACCTGCAGTGCTCCACTGTGGCTTTTTAACGTCACATGGCAATATATTGTAGTTTAAAAGCTTTTTGATTTACAGTTTTGCAGATGCAACACACATGGAGTACATGTAGCTCAAATGGTACTTCAACACCCCCCACCTCCATCCCCTGCTGTGCTGGATATGCTGGTTGTGATTGTTTTAAGAGGTGATGACGACCAATAGGAAAATTTTTTCTCTTGCCTGAAAACATCTATTAAGTTGACCATTTCAAGATCATTTTTGATGCATTGCTTCATTCAGATGTAGTCTATCAAGTGCTTGTGCTACAGAACCGTCCGCATCCTCCACGATGGCGAAGAAATTGCAGAGCAGCAGAGAGTTTTTGTCAGCAGATCAGTCAATGAACCCGTTTCTTTCTTCCTCTCTCTATTCCTGCATCTGTGGCCTCTACTCACCCCATGATGTCCCGATGCTGTGTATTAAAGAGGGAACTTGTGAATGGCTTGATTGTGTATTCAGTAAAGAGGATGGCAGCTGCTGGTCTTGGCGTTGCGAGAGCTTATGTGTGTGTTTGGGAGTGTGTGTATGTGTGTTAATGGTAATCCTGTAGATCCCGATGACTTACCCTTTATCCTTTATGAGTATGCATGTCGGGTTCCAGCAAAAATAATTTGGCCCTTTAGTAGATTACATAATACCATATGAGGCCTTTGTGTCATAATCTGACAAATTTCATAATCTGGCAGATTTGCAGTGGGCGGTTTGAAATGTTTATTCATAATCCAGTTGAATAGATGGTAGGAGTTTCATTCATTCATCGCAGTTTCAGATCAGAGATTGTAGAGTTGAAATGATCAGTCGACTGTTTGATCAGTTTATCCACAGGACTTGGGGACTTGCTGTTTTTCTTTGATTTATGTGGTAGAAAATCAGTAATTTTGGACTGTTGAGAGGACACGACAAGCTACTTGGAGACATCAGCTTATGCCTCAGAAAATTTTAAAGGGTATTCTTCACTATTTTCTAACATTTTATACACAAAATTATTGATTGAGAAGATGATGGGCAGATTAATTGATCATGAAAATAATTGTTAGTTGCAGCTCTAATAGATATACAGTCTAATTTCTGCTGCTGCTTAGATTTTTAAAAATGTGTTTTTGTTGTACACAGTCTGGAACAATTCATGATTTGAATTTTGGTATTAATCCTTACTTTTATCATCCTTCTCTTTTGCAGAGGTAATGTCTTGAACTTGTGGCCCCTCCAGCCCAGTTAAGGACGTGCCAGTGCCGCTGCTGCTAATGGGAACTCCTGCTCCGCCATGAGTGCTCGTGATGGCGTTGGTGGCGTTGGTGGCATGGGCACCCTGGGCCGACGGCAGCGCTTCGAGAACTCGGAGTTCACTGTGCGCATCTACCCAGGAGCCCTGGCCGAGGGCACCATCTACTGCCCAATCAGTGCCCGCAAGACCACCACAGCTGCTGAGGCCATCGAACATGTCATAGAACGCCTCCAGCTCAACCGTACCAAGTGTTATGTTCTAGCTGAGGTGAAGGAGTTTGGTGGGGAAGAATGGATCTTGAACCCCAGCGACTGTCCTGTGCAGAGGATGATGCTCTGGCCTCGTGTGGCACTAGAGCACCGCCCACTGTCTGGAGGTGAGGATTACCGCTTCCTCTTAAGACAGAAGAACCTTGATGGCTCGATTCACTACGGTGGCAGCCTCCAGATGTGGCTGCAGGTCACAGAGGAGCGCAGGCGCATGGTGGAACGTGGACTGCTGCCGCAGCCTGAATCTCAGGGTGACCACGCAGATCTGTGCCGTCTGCCGGAGCTCAACGAGCGCTCGCTGCTGGACAACCTGCGCTCGCGTTTCCGCCAGGAAAAGATCTACACGTACGTTGGAAGCATCCTCATTGTCATTAATCCCTTCAAGTTCTTGCCCATCTACAACCCCAAGTATGTGAAGATGTACGATAATCATACGCTGGGAGATTTGGAGCCTCATATTTACGCCGTGGCGGATGTGGCTTACCACACCATGCTGCAGAGAGAGAGAAATCAGTGCATTGTTATATCTGGGGAGAGCGGCTCTGGGAAGACGCAAAGCACAAACTTTCTCATTCATCATCTGACCGCTCTCAGCCAGAAGGGTTTCGCCAGTGGAGTGGAGCAGATAATCTTGGGGGCAGGGCCAGTACTAGAGGTAAGCATAAACACTAACATTATGGGTTTCAGTAAAAATTATTTTGTTGTTTGCGCATGTGCACTTGAAAGTAGAGACTTGGCCTTTGGTCAGACATAAGTTACAAAAATTACTACTTGAAATTTGACTTTGGTGAGATTTGTCTGACTTGAGACTTGAAAGCAAAACCTTTTATCTAAAGTTGCAACTCTGTAGAATCCTGGAACAATAAAATTAAATAAGACAGGCACACAAAGCTACTACACGGCTTGAAACGTCAAAGAATTGCACTTTGCATATTAAGAATTGTGACTTGATTTAGATTTGACTTTGAGTGATGAATTCAGGAGCACATGGTTGTAAATCATTTCAGCATAAAATAAGCTTAATGTTGAAACAGTGATTAAAGCTATTATTAGAAATTTCTTTCTTCTTGTCTCAATTGTCTGTTGAGACATAGCTTTAAGTTTCCACTTGGCTGATAGCAGAGATCCCCTCATTCTAAAACTGAAACTTTTTTTTTTTTTACATGACTTGAGACATTGATAGATAACATCTGTAGATATTCAGGTTACAGCAGTATGTGAGGACTGATTTGTTCAGTATGGAACATTCATAGTTTCTATAGTTTGCCCTGTATAAATGGATTGATTCCTGCTTCTGCTTCTGTGTGGCTTTTAATGTTCGTTACACAACGCTGCTCAGCCACAACTGTCTCTATAGTTGGCCCTGAGTTGTGTCTGGCCCCATTCAGAGGTTTATTGCACTTTCGGTCCAGCTGTGTGGGGATTATGTAGCGCACAGAGGAGCTCTCTATCTGCAAGCAGCCAGTGGCCTATCAGTGGTTGCACTTTCAGATTCTTGTTTTTTGTGATTATGGCCATTTTTTTCCTGCACAGTGGAAAGATTGTCTCAAGGTAGACATTGTGGAGGCCCAGCTGAAGGTTGTGAAGGAAACTGGTTGTTTTCATATCACTCAATACATTCCACTCATATTCTTTTCCTTCTTCAGGGACCTGTCACTTGAATGCAGGCAAGTCAAGAGTCTTTGACAAGTTCACAACCGCGCATTGTTTTTTTTTTTGTCTTCAACATCAACTGAATTCCTAAAGGTTGCATAACACCTTTCAGCTGTATGCACAATGCTGCCAATCAGGAAGGCAAATACAGGTTGCATATTGTCAAGAGCGTTGTATTTTAAAAGGGGTTGTATCGCTCACTGTCACATCACCTGACCACCAGCTGTTTACACTTGATCCACTTACAAAGAATAGGGCAGAGTTCCATGAAATGCACACGTCTTCTGGTATTTCTTCATCTGCATATATTCAGCCATGACTGTGTAAATGTGTTTATAATCTACCAGCGAAATAATTCATGGTATGGTTTTGAATCATTTACCATAGTACAAAAGCTGATTCTCCTAATGATTCTTAGCATCATTGTCAAGTTGAAAATGGCAGCTTAGAAGCCAAGTTCAAAGGTAATCAGCAAGGCAACAACGCTTGCAACAAGTAGCTCTACAGTGCATTTTATCACCCTCGGTTTAGCAAACACAGTTCACAGGAATGCCATTCATTGATGTGTCTCCAAGGTTAATGTGTAAACATATTGGGTTAATCCTCAACGCAGCACCACGAGTGAGTAGTTTTGAGTGCAGAGGAGCAGCCTTTAATTGTTTGCACAGTAAGATTGCGTATCTGCCTCCTGGTGATTGATGCCAAGTCTAAAGCTGTGGTGCTACTGCAGAGAGAGATAGAGGAGAGGAGGGGCAGAACAGCAGCCAACATTACCTCATAGAAATACTTCATCTTCATTTCCTTAAAGCTCATTCAAGAAAGTAGACAAGCAGTAAAGGGGGAATGACGTTTGCCATTTTTAATATATTCTGTGGATTTCTTCGTCTTTTTTCATCTCCTTCTTTAATTGTGTGTTGTTGTATTTCACTCCAGGGTTTTGTCATTCACAAGAAGTACAGTGTCCAGTGGACAGTAAAAAAATTTGACCTCTACTGGAATTAATGCTCTTTCAACTTAATGTTGAAGAGCATTGAATTTAAACTTGACCTCTGATACGTGCCATTGGTCTCAAGAACTGTGCCTCAGTTGGCTTAAAGGGGAGCTCCAATGATTTTACAGGCAGAAGTCTGTTTCCATGTCTTGGAAATGCATTCATACAGTTGTTTAAAGCCTTTTGTGGCTCCATAGTAACCCTCAAGTAAACAGAACTATAGCAAAGCAAAGCAAAGCGGACAGACAGATGTTTTCTACTCTCTGTCAGTCGTGGGGCAAACTTACCCCAAAGCATATAGAGACAGTTTTTTTAAGCTCTTGATAGAGGATATCACTTACATGAGAATTTGCTCTTCTTGGAAACCAGCCAACAGCTGCAGTTATGTGTTAAGATCCTGACAAGCCCTGTCGCTAAAGTGCTCCAATTAATAAAATCAGCTTGAAGGAGATGGAAACATAAACCATAAGGGCATCCTGTGCTGGTTAGATACTACAGGAAGTTACAATGTTTTGGTTGAACATGGGTGTTTCCTAAATTAAGCCAGATATGATAGACATGACAGGATTCTGGGTTATGGGTTACGGGTTAAGAGTTTGAAGGAGAATAGACTAATTTTATTTATCTTGCCTTCAACACCTTTGGACTTTAAGTGACCCTGGAGGATGAGGATGAATACAAGCATCCGTGAAATATGTCAAATGCTTCACCTATTGTTGGTTTGGCTCTTATCTGCTATCTGTCATGCCTGACATTGTTTACCTTCTTTTGCCAGATATGACTGAAATTGACGTTAAACCTTAAATTCCTGTGACTACATATTTCCACACTGGAATTTTCAGTTGGAAATTGTTTGGATAGTCTTAAACCTCTTTTGTTTCTGTGCCAACAGGGAGCATGTGGGAAGTTTTGACTCATTCTCATTAATACAGCAACTCTAGAACAATATTTGATAGAGATTTAGACCTTACTTTTCCCCCTGTACAGTAGATGTTAAGATTCTATTTTAGAACAACCTGCTGTATGAACATGCATACTGATGAGGAAGACTGGTGCTGGCTCCATAGCAATGGATGACAGACAGCTATGATGGAAAGCAGTGAGTGCAGCATTACTCTGAAAGCCCATTTGCTGTGTGTTTCTCTGCTTGATCTCCATTTGTCCAACAGTGCTCATCAGTAATGATAGGTTACTGCAGAAAACAGTGTGTCTCTGTGAGATGACTGCTGAGTTCACTGAGTACTACATAATACCTTTCCGCTCTTTTTAGCTCTCTGCAACACATATATAAAGACTAATGACTATTTTCATTATCGATTAATGTACATATTATTTTCCCTGATTAGTTGATTGTTTGGTGTAAAAACAATGGATTAATCTAATAGTGAAAAATGCTTATTACAGTTTCCAAGGGTCCAAGGAGAAAAAAATGTCTTGTTTTATCTGATCAAAAGTCCAAAACACGAGTCCATAATTATAGAAGACTAAGCATATTTTAGGCATTTTTGTTTAATTCAGTGACTGTACTGATGAAACAATTCCAAAATAATATAAATTTGTTATTGTTGTTGTTAATTAACTAATTGTTGCAGGTCTGCTACAGAATGGGGCACCCTAGTAGCCTAATGGTTAAGACACATAACAGCAATGTCCCCAGATGTACTCCAGTTGCATTTTATATGCCTTACACTCTCAGTGTCTGCTATCAAAAAATTAAAGGTAAAAAAAAATTGGATTTTTTAATTCAGGTCATTTTATGATACCGATACAAAGCAGTAATGCTATTTTAGGAAGGAACCAGTCTTGGTTCAACATTACTGTTGACACTGAAGAAAACAAAGACTTCTCACAGGAAGCACAGTCATTTGTTTTTACATGTGAGCGAAGTGACAGCTTAATATGAGCTCAGCTGTCTTCTGTTCTCCCCCTGGGTCAAGAGGGAGAGTATGAGGTTACCTCACACTGCTCAGTCTGACAGTGCATCATCAAGATCTGCTTTCCAAGACCAGGGAGGTGTCACAGGGCATTAGTGCAGGAGCACAGCTAATGGTGTGTGTGCTAGTGGGATGTTTCAGGGGCACTTCAAGGCCGCTGAGCTGAGGGTACTGTCTCTGCTGCTATCAGAGGATATGCAAACACCCGCTCTCGTGTGCACACGCGTATGAATTAAATTTTTCACTGGCACAAAGATTTGGATGCTCTTGATCACCAGTATGTTATGATGAATACAGACTGTACTTTGGCTTTTAGGAAGGTTAATTGCCTCCACTGTCACTGTGACACTTCACATTACATTAATCAGAGATGGTAGAGACCAAAACCCAGCTTAAAGGAGAGTGACATTTAGAACGGGACTTGTTCTACGCATTTGTAAATGTTAGGGTTAGAGTAGCTGTATCAGGAAGTAGTTAGCACATGAGTAGAACAAACCATGCTTCCACTATGGATTGGGCAATGACAGTGCTCAGCAGTGTGCCCTCTTTTTCTGTGGTGGGTTAAATAATAGAGAATAAGCACCGTTAAATTATTTCAACGAACCAACAGCTTTACAAAACATCAGTGGATGGAAACACAAATTAATATGTATTTTCTTTTGCTGATTTTCTCGAAATTTGGCCAAAATCTGTGCTACGTCCAGATGGGAACTGAGCTAGTGAGTCAAAATAAACAAAGCTTTTTTACGCATGTTCTCCAAAGCAGTTGTGATTGCATCCTGTAGTACTTTCCTAATGTGAAATGTACCTGGAGAAATACTCAATCTCATCTACTGGTTGGGTTATAGTTTTTTTTTTCTCTGTGTAGTATTTGTAATTTGTGCATGTAAGGGACCTGCAGACCTTGTTGGCCCGGTGAGCACTGGAGCTCCTGTTGTGCTTCTCCGTTTTCCTGGCCAACAGAAACACTCCCAGTGTGAGTCAGCCCAGGTCAGCAGTTTCACCTCTCAGCATCTCCTTCACTGCTACCTCAGTACACTCACGCGCTTGCACAGAAATGCGCACATACTCGCTCATTTAATACCATTTCCCTAGAGCCCCCACTAATACTGAGTAGGATTAGTGTGTATTACGGGATCTCCCCCAACTGGGCGGGGTCAAGTGAGATTTACTGTGCCCTGAAAGTGTTGTTTTCCTCAGGCTGGAGTAGAAAAAAAAAATGCGATGAGCGAGACGGGGAATGATTGAGCGGCATTCATGAGAAGTGTCGCTCGGTCAAGTGTAATGTTACAGTGCTGTGTGTTTTATTGAGGTGAAACTACGGTAAAGAGTGCAATACTGGCCAGTGTGAATGATTACACAGTGGGCTTGGCCTATAGGCCGCATTCCCTGGTTGAGTAACATGCATGGTGCAAGTCTCAAGTACCAGGTTATCAGTGGCCTCACTGGCCTCTAGTTGAAGTAAAGACATGAATATTGTGGAGTAAAAATGGACGGCAGCAAGTAACATAAGCAGTTTACTACAGAATTGTTCGAGAGGCAACTTGATTTTTGAAGTGTCGCTTAAAAACAGAGTTACATTAGTTTTCGAGCAACTATTGTCGTCACCTTGGTATGAGGATTATGTAATGTATTTAGAGTTGTTTGCTTAAGGTTGTCCCAGATATGCGAGGGAAGGCTGGTCTGTCACAATCACAGGAGAGTTCTTCATTTAACTATGATCAAGTTTATTAGCTGTCTGTCTGTGAATGTCAATGACAATGGACAGTGTACACAAGACATTTCAGTTAATTGAAATTTGAATAGGAAAGAAATTAGTCTTGTGAAAGGTGAATCGTGGAAAAAAACCCAACCACATCAGCCAACATTTCTCAGAAGTGTAGGGTGTGGGAGTTTATATAATACTTACATTGATGAGTTATGTTCCTTACCTAATCCAGATGATCATGTCCTTCCTCTACTCTCCATAACCCTCATAACTGTCATTAGTCAGACAGATAAAAAAGACACACTTCAGAAAATGAATGAGTCATTCTGTCCTTTATTCACCTTCCACGGTGGAAGTGGCCAGTGGAACAAACGTTACTGGACTTTGGCTTTTGTCAGTTAAAGGGTTTGATACCGTGGGAACCTTTGTATTTTTAGCCATTGTAGAAATGAGAGTTGTTGTAAGACTGTTGTGGTTATGTGGTCACAAATGAGACGTTACAAAATCAAAATGTTCTACATCAGTGTGAATAAACAAACTTATGCACAGACAAACACAATGAATCAGTGTGGCCACAATCTGTCTAAAGACATTCTCGAAAAGCTATTTTCACAGATTTGCTTTGGAAATGTTTCCATCCTCTATAATGGAACTGGTGAGAGGAAAGTGTAGCAAAAAATGAGATTACAATTTTTTTTGCAAGACTCTAAAATGTGACTGCAACGATCAGTTATTTTAAATCACAAAAATTAAAATGCCTTGCATTGTGTAAAACCCCAAAGATATACTGTTTACTATAATGTAGTATAGTATATAATGTAGATGTGCTTGAAAAATGCCTGAATGAACAATTTAAATTTTAATATTTGTTTCATCTCTAGTTTTCACATATTTGCTTAGGAAATGTATATATTCTCTATGGAGCCATATGAAACACACTGCAGTGATTTCAGTGTTTTGAATGTCACCGAAATGCTGACTGAATTGAAAAAACCTGATACATTAATTTTTATTTCAGAATTCATATTAATTCCCACAACTTTCTGTCAAAGTAAAACAATGACTTTCTGTATGTTCTCTAAAGCAGGTGTTATTCTTTCAGTCCATGTCAGTCCAAGTCTTATATGAGCTAGTTTGATCTGGTCATACTTAATATATGATAACCCGCAAGCAACAACTGCAGACTTTGTAAAGCTAGTGTTACAACTAATGAGATTTTACTCGGCTGAAAGATGAAGAATGCCAACAGCTCCAGCTGCTACTTTTCACTGTTTGTTTATCTTGCCACCCCGGTGCCAAGCTCCTATTTTTCTCTGAAACTTTATACACAAGGACTGGTACCACTGGCTGGGGAAGAGGAGCACATACTGTTCCTGCTTTTTCAACCCATCTGTCCCAAAAAAAAAAAAAAAAAAAAAAAAACCTCACAGGGGCAGAGGATAGTGTTGAAACAGCTTCTCACTCTGGCTGTAACAGCTTGAGGTCAGAGGTTACAGAGAGATTTGGTGGATCCACATCAGTCTCAAAAGGGGTCAGAGTGATACGTATGACTTCTTAGCTTAGTAGTTGCTGTGTAGTAGTTCCAAATGAAGCAGAGGTCGGGATAATCACCACTTTAATCAAATTTTGCTCCATCCTCCAGTTGGTTCCTTTGCACTCTGCTGGTAAAGTGATGACAGAAGTTATTTTTACTATATTCATAGCCAGTGTTTGAAACTGTCAACATCACCAGATTTTGCTGAAGTTAAAAATAGTGTAACTAAACTGGTCACAGCCTTCACAGTCGTAGCACATCTGTGTAGAGCTGAAACGGTTAGTCAGTTGGTCCACTGACAGAGAATGAATCAACAGCTATTTTGATAGTCGGGTCAGTCAAATTGTAATGAGAGTCTTGTGTCTCTCATTACACTCTCTGCTCTGAGTCAACTAGTCAGTCGTCAGCAACAGATGTCCCATCACAGGCTCCTCATTTGTGCAGGGGTTTGCAGGTGCCTCGTCAGCATCACACTCACACTCGCTGGCTCACACTCACACACAGAGCACTTGCTGTCAGACTTGACCAGCTGTCCTACTGCCCTGGCAACACCTGCAGCAGTGTGTCACATAGAAATAAGATGGACAGAAAAGGCTTTATTCTGTGTGACGTAAAATTCATGATGACCAGTCTTAACAATAAATTACTTCTGAGCACATCTGTGATGTTATTACCTTCTGATGAAAAGTCTCTAGTTTATATTCAGTCATGTAGAACTGAAACAAGTAGGTGATTATTCTATTAGTGAATTGATGATAAACTAACAATTTTGATAACCAGTTCATCATTTGAGTCACTTACTGCTTCTCAAAAGTGAAATACTGGCTGGTTTTCACTGTCATCAGTGATAGTAAAGTGAATCGTTTGGGGTTTTGGACTGGTGGTTGGACAAAAGAAGACATTAAAATATGTCAATTTTGGCTGTGGGAAATTGTGATGATGGATATTTGTCTCTATATTTTGACATTTTATGGAACAAAAGTTAGTCGCAATGCAAGAGTCATCACAGTCATTTTTAATTCAAGAATTTGGAATCAGCAAAAAAAAAAAAAAAAGAAAAAAAGAATTTTGTGTCCTCTGTTTCTTTTTGATGACAAACACACACTCTCTATCCTCCCTTCTGTTGCTGTGACTTTATCCATCTGCAGCTGGCTCATTCTTTCTCAGAAACTCTGGTCTGATTTTTATGGAGGAGCGGATGTTCAGGACTTGTTTTAAAAGCCCTTTGTGGATGCTCAGTCATGTCCACCTCCCTCCCCTCTGCTCTCCTCCTGTAGGAATAGCAACAACAGAAAGAGAGGATTCAGAGCAGTCCAGAAGAGTCTTCCTTTGATGCTTTGAAGTCTCAAATTCAAACACTTTCAAACTCAGTAAATAATCAAAGGGATATGTTAGGCTTTTGATTATTTTTATATATTATCTATTTTTCTTAAAGACCTGTATTGCATCAGAGCAGTTGATGTTTTGAACCACCTCCCCCCTCCTTCAGAACACACAGTCCATTCCTCCAGCAGATTTTCCATCCTCAGTGATTTTGAGTATCAATAAAGTCTGTTACATAAATGCTGAGAGCACACCCTCCACTCCTCACTTGAGTTACATAAATCACTTGCAGGTGACCTCTATGCTGAGAGGTTCTCATGTGGTGTGTGTAAGTGTGTAGTGTGTGTGTGTGTGGTTTGTGGTCATCTCGTGCTTCCCATATGTCCAGATGTGGCGGAATAAAAACCTAGTGTGAAAAGCACACACATCTGGAAGGAGGCCTTTGAAGAAAACATGAAGTTATACCCCAGGAACAAGTCGGCTCGTGGAAGATCATCCCAGCAGGCCACGTGCTGGCTGGGCCCGACTGGGTGGTGGCCTGACCATGGGATGGT